>VDFB02075321.1:447735095-447794531 GCA_007258455.2 Sequoia sempervirens
CTTGATGTAATATGAGTTGCATTCCAATCATTGTGTGGCATTATTATAAGATTGTATGTTGTGTGGGAGAGTGTCTGAAGGTTGATCAAATCAAGTGCAATTTGTGTTATCAGTCTTGAAAGTCAATTTAAATCATATCTCTATAATTTGGTAGGACTGGTGTCTTACCTATTGAGTTGGTGCCCATATCTTTGTGTTGGGGATTGGTGTCTCCGATAGGTTGGTGCCTATTTCATGATTGCAAGTGATTCAATTTTTTTGTGAGGCTAGATTTGGACAGTATCTCCAAGCAACACTTCTCATTGTGGTTTTTCACATTTTGGGTTTCCACATATATCTGGTGTTCTATGTGTAATTTTGTGCATTTTTTTTAATTATTAAGGAAATCAATGCTTGCTTCTTTGATTTTTTGGAGTTTATGTTTGGAGAAGTTAATATTAAATTAAAGAGTTTTGGTATATACTAATTTACCACCCTAGATCAATATATTGTATTCCCTTCAATTGGTATTAGAGTCGAGTTCTTAGGAAGGAGCTTAACATCTTGGGGTAGCTCTGAGATGGAAAACTCAATAGCTCAAGAAAGTTTGTCTTCAAATAAGGCACCACTTTTTGATGGATCTAATTATTCCTTTTGGAGTTGTAAGAATGGACACATATTTGATGGCCCTAGGATTTCAGGTTTGGCAATCAATTGTGGATGGATATGAAATCCCTGATAGTCCCCGAAGAGATTAGAATAGAAAGAATCCTTGTGAGAATAATTCCAAGGCAACAAATTATATTTAATGTGGTTTATCTAACTCTAATTTTGTGAAGATTGTGTATTGCAAGACAATGAAGGAAGCATGGATTAAGTTGCACAACATTTATGAAGGAGGTAACAAGGTCAAACAAGAAAATATTTAGACCTAACAAGGTCAATTTGAAATTTTGAAAATGAAGGAAGAGGAAAAAATTGCTACATTCCTTCTTTGGATTGATGAGGTTGTGAACTCTATCATATGTCTTGGTGAAGAGATGAAAGAAGGTATGATTGTGAAATAGATACTTAGATCCCTTCCCCAAAAGTTTGAAGAAAAAGTTTCTATATTAAATAAGAAGCTAAAGATTTGAATACTCTAACTATGGATGAGTTACATGGAATTTTGAATGCCTATGAGATGAAGATCGATAATGAAAAATATATAGGGAAAGAGGAAGCATTCAAAGTGTCTAAGAAGCAAGATGATCTAGATTTAGAAGATAAGTCAAATACAGAGGAAGCAAAGTTTGTTATAAATTTATAGAGGGGTTCCAAAAAGTATAAAGGCAAGTTTCCTTTCAATTTTTTCAATTGTGGTGAAGTGGGACATTTTATGGCTAAGTCTCCATACAAATATTCTAACAATGATGGAAATAAGTCATTTTCAAAAGGTAAAAATTTTTAGAAAAATTAGTAAAGTTTCTTCATCAATGAGGAATGCTATTCATTTGATGATGATGAAAAAAATGCTTTTTGGAATGAAGGAGAAAAGGATTTATTCATGGATATTGAAACTTCTAAAGGTGATGCAAAAATGAAATCTAGAATTGAAGATGATGATGAAGTAGATCTTGAGGAAGAATTACTTTGTGCTGGAAAATAGATTAAAAGGTTGAAGTAAAGGATTGTTGAAGAAGTGAAAGTTAAAGACAAATTATCTCAAAATATTGAGAGGGAAAAGAATATGGTCATTGACAATTCAAATGGAAGAAGCAAAGAAGATCAAAGAAGTTATGAAAAAAAGGTTGTTGATAAGAGATAAGGATTTTAGAAAACTTGAGGCAAAGATTGTGTCATTAAGGAAAGATCTAGAAAAATAAAATCATCAACTAAAGCTAAAGTTTGGGAAGAGAACCTAGATCTTGGATTAGATATTAGAAAGTTAGAGATCATCGCATATCAAAACCACCATTGGTTTTGCTAATATATAGAAGAATAAGGTGATTGAGCAGCCCATGAAGTCATTTGGTGAGAGTCTAGATGAGAATGGCTTTGGAAGTTCAAAATCTAAATAGGTTATGGCAACTAAAGAAAGAAATTTGGTGGATGATGGTCTTACTCAAGTGAGCAGATAGAATAAAAGATCTGGAAGACAAGCTTCAAAAGGACAAGGATATAATACTAGGTTTAGTCATTCTTTTCTTGGATACTCTTTTAATTGCAATCATTTTGGTCATAAGGTTATGAATTATAGAAAGATTCCAACAAGAAATAATTTTGTTAGTAGAAATGTAAATTTGCACCATTGTTTGATTTCAATATTATTTGTCACAAGAGAAGTTTTTTGAGAATATTACTACAAACTATAGAAGCAGTTTTATAAGTCCTCCAATGTCAAATACAAAAGGATATAACTTAAGATATCAAAGTAGTGAAACATAAAAGGTTTGGAAGAAGAAACCAAAAGAAAAAAGATCAAAGAAATCCATGGTGGCTCAAACCACACTACATACTCAAAAGGAGAAGAATTTATGGATCATTGATAGTGAATTTTCAAGTCACATAACCAAAGATTAGAGTAGGTTCATGCACTTCAAGAAGTTTGATGGAGGGTATGTAACTCTTGGTAACAACTCAATTGCTAAGATTAAAGGTAAGGGAATTTTGAGTCTTGATGGAGGAAAGACAAAAACTCATGATGTCTTGTATGTAGAAGGATTGAAGCACAATATTCTAAGTGCAATTTACATGTGTGATAAAGGATATAAGCTCTCATTCAATGTCAAAGGTTGTGATAAAAAGATCGATAACGATGAGTTAGCTGTGGAAGGAAGAAGGATTGAAACTGATGTGTATTATCTCAGTGAGGTCAATGGGAAAAAAAAATTTACCAAACAAAGAAAAGAGATTTGGCTCTAGAATAGAAGATTAGGACCCATAAATTTTGATGATCTTGTGAGGATTAGTTCAAAAGGAAAGGTAAGAGACATTCCAAATATAAAAAAATTCTCCATCTACTAGTTGCAAACCTTTTCATGAGAGAAAAAAGACGAAGTCCAAATTTCCTACTAAGGAATATTCTACAAAAAATTCATTGGATTTGATTCATACATATCTATGTGGACCAATGAGGAAACAGAGCATTCAAGGTAACTGGTATTTTATGATGCTTATTGATGATTATTCTAGAATGACTTAGATTACTTTTCTAAAAGAAAAATCAAAATATTTTGAGAAGTTTAAAGAATTTAAGGCAATGGTTGAAAATAAAATCAGAGTCTAACAATCAAGTGCTTGAGATTAGACAAAGATAGAGAATTCACTTTAGACAGGTATGATGAATTATGTGAGATGCATGGTCCATCCAAAGACAATTTTCTACTCCTAGAAATCCTTAGCAAAATGGTGTTACTGAGAGGAAGAACCAAACTGTATAGAAGATGGTTAGAACAATATTGAATCAAGAAAAAATATAATATGTGTATTGAAGAGAAGTGGTTTAGGCAATGATTTACATTTTGAATAGAGCTCAAATCAGACCAAAGACTACTAAAACACCATATGAAAATTTGGAAGCAAATGCTACATCAAGAGGGATGAAGAACATTTGGGTAAGTTTGATTCTAGATCTGATGAATGCATTTTTCTTGGATATTCTATGACAAGCAAGGCATATATCTATGTTATAACAAAAGGTGGAAAAGGATTGCATCACTCAATCAAACAAAGGTTATTCATTTCCTAGAACAAGAAAATAATGTTGAGAAAGTTTAAGATGGAAGAATGCAAACCAGTGAATACACCTATGGTTATAAGGATGGTGAATCTACTTCGAAAAGTCAAACTTTGTATAGGTCAACGATTGGTAGCCTATTGTATATAGCTACATCCAAACTAGATATAATGCAAACAACAGGGATGGTAGCTAGGTTTCAAGTAGCGCTTAAAGAAACTCATGTCAAGGAATAAAAAGGATATTTAGATATTTGAATGCTACAATAAATTATAGTTTGTGGTATCCTAAGAGTGAAAAATTCACACTAATTACATAAACATATGCAAATTGGGCTAGAAGAATAGATGACTGAAAGAGTACAAGTGGTGGAGCTTTCTCTATTGGCGGCAATCTTGTATCCTATTTAAGCAAGAAGTAGGAATTAGTATCTTTATCTACAACAGAAGCAAAGTGGCAATTTCATGTTGCACAAGCAGGCATTATGGATGAAGCGGAACCTTAAGGACACGAAAATAGAGTTTGATGAGCCCATTTCCATTCTTTGTGACATTACTAGTGCTATAAATATTTGCAAGAATCTGGTGATGCATTCAATGACAAAACATATTGCAATTAAGTATCATTTTATGAGAAAGAAGGTTGCAGACAAAGAATTGAAGTTGAAGTATATAGAGACTGAGGAACAAATTATAGACATCTTGGAAAAACCTCTTCCCAAGGAGACTTTTAAGTATCTTTGGTAGAAGTTGGGAGTGTTTGCTCACTCTTCTTGAATCGACATGAAGTATTGGGTGGGGGTTGTTGACTCCCTAGCGCAATCAAGCTTGATGGTCTTATGGAACGATATTGTCAAAGGAGGGGAAAGGAAATCGAATTGCCATATCCTATTTTATATTATTGTGTTTGAGTTGGGTCTAATTAAGGATCGCCTTATTGAATAATCAAAATTATGGTTTTGAGTCACCTATAAATAATTTAAAATACAAGTCGGCTTAAAAATTAAAAAATATGCTTATTAAATGATATGTCATTGTAACGCAAGTCAATTATAAATGATTTACTGGTTTATAGTAAATACTTGCAAATTAATATTACAAATACTCTGAAGATTTTAAAAACAAAAAAGAAAGTGTTGGGATATAATTTAAATCTTAATTTATGTATGTTACACATGTATATTAATTTGTTTTAAGATTTCCTTTCTAATAGGACAAAATGGACTCATAAATTAATTTAAAAAATAAAAGTAAGAAAATTAGATTTAGATGATTGTTTAAGTAATTTTAAAAAGAAGTGAAAATCTATATCAATTTATACAAATTGTATTTATGATAATATCTCATTATAAATGAGATGAAATGTAACTTAAAAAAAAAAATATACAATTAACTTTTTTATTTTAAAATATAATTAAAAAATAAAATTTGAAAACAATTTATTATACTATTAATAATTTTTTGAAATCAAATAATTTTATAATTTTTATAAATTTAAATGAAGAAATGATATACAATATTTTGTATAAGTCATTGAAGTCTTCTCTAATCTTCTACAGCGAGTACGGCGAGTCTAGTCAATAGAAAGTGATGGGTTATCATATTTATACCACAATTTAATGTCTTCTACGGCTGTTTTACTTCCACACGGCAGTTTGAATGCACGAGTCCTGATTGTTATTTCCATACGGCAAGTCTGCACCATCACTTCCTGACTTGCCCTCTCATTTTCCTGCACAGACTGGAAAGAAATCAGAATCTCATAATTACTCTCACTTTTATACAAAAGCGATGAGGAAAAGTATGCCGAAATATCTATGACACCGTCTTTCCAAACGTATGCCTCACTAGTGTTATTGTCTTGTCTATATGTCATTATTGTTGTTTTGTGTTATAGGCCTCATTTTTTCACGATAGGTGAACTGTGGAAGAGACGTACAACAATATAATTTTTAATTTTTTTTTTTTTGAATCAATGCAAAAATATACAAATAGAGGGCAACCACAGGTTGCTGAGAATGAAATACAAACAATAGTCCCAAACAATACCATTTGTTTTTTTTGTAGTACAACAATATAATTGCTTATGGCATGCATACAATGTATAATAGGTGTGATGCCAATAATTCTTCAAAATTGTGGGACCTAATAAAATTTCTCTTCCTTTTTCTTCCATTGAGGTATAATTAAATAGTAAGACTTAAATTTAAATGAGTGTTTACGTAAGTGTTATCGATACTCTATTTTGTTTAGGGGTAATATAATATTTAGTTTTAGTTTCTTTTTATCATCAAGTTGATAGTATGTAGTTTTTTAAAGAGTATTACTATTTAAAAAATATTAGTATAAATATTTTAGATCTTAAAAAGTATAATGTATAAATAGATAATTATATATTTAAAGATTTTTTAAAATATTATTTTTTAATTTTTAAGATTTTAATAATTATTATATCATAGTATATAATAAATTGTATGCATAAGAAAAAAAGAAATGTGTGGTGTAATTTATCCTCAAATAATGGATTTGAAGGAGAGCACAAAAATTTTGGAACGAGAAGAGGTTAGGGTTTTTGCAATTGAATGTGTTTGTGGAGGAGGCGTTAGCCCTCCTTCGTTAAGATTTGGTAGTTCCCTCTTATAGGTGCCTTCTTTATCTCTGGATTTTTCCTCATGCTTGTTGTGGAATGCATTGTGTGTTAATGTGCGTTGCTCAAACTTGTCTTTTATTTCCTATAAGTATTTATTGTGGTAGTGCTCTCTCTAAATTTATGATAGTACATTTAAATTTGCAGTGTTAGGTCTTAATGGATGGTGACCCACCTGACAGCCTAGAAAGGGCATTCAATATTAAAGAAAATAACAAAACCTTTTGTGATGTGGTGGCGAAAGAAAACTCGAAGGTCTTGGCTTCTACATATTTTGTTTCCAAGTTTAATGGCGAAGGTGGAGAGGATGGGATCGAGGGAGGACATGAAAGTAAGTGTCCTCCCCTAGCCCCAAGAAATTAACCATTTAGACTCCTAATTCTAAAATGATTGTTGATTAAATAATCAGAAAGTTACTAGATTAAAGAACATCACCATTTTTCTTGTGACGGTTGATTGCAACAAAATCCTTGCTCATAAATTTTTAGATGAATGGATGAAGTGGGTTTAGGATAAAAAAATTAGGGGTTTAGATGTCATTTTATAGAATGATTCAACAAGGTCTCTATCTAATATTTTTTAAGGAACACAAAATGCAGGAAGTTGTCACTAGTAGGCACTATTGGAACATAGGGAACTTTATGTTTCATGCCCTAGCCTAGTTCGAAAAAGCTCTAAATGAAGAATTCATGACATTATCTTGCCCTCAGTGGGTGACAGTGAAAAATGTGTGCCTCTTTTGTGGAATTTTTATCCTTGATGCTATCTCATTTGGGGAAAGTTCTCAAAATAGATGAGTCTAGAATAATCCTCCCACATGGACACTAGGGCACTTGTTTCTTTGTCGCATAGTCTCAAAATTCCTAAGATCATTGATATTAACTTGGACAATACCACTTTTTCTAGTGGTGTTGAAATCTTAGGAGGGCTAAATGCATGTTATCTTTGTAGAGGAGAAGGGCATATTAGAAAAAATTGCTCGATAATTTTAAATAGACCCAACAATATTGGTGCTAAACAAAAAACTAATGCTAGTGCACCCTTGACCAACTTGGCTGATCAGAATTTTTCCATGAATGATATGGGACCTAACCCTACTTGAGAATCTCCCAAGACCAATATTATTAACATAAATAAGCCCAAAGTTGAGGCTCAGGTAACAGGTTTGGAGCCTACCTTAAAGGTTGGTTTCACTTTTTATAATGATGGTGTGCCTACCATTGACAATGTTGACCACCCTGTTGATTTAGTATGTGTTTCTATTAAAAATTCTAGCTTAACTCCCCCCGCTAGCCTAGGTGGGGTGGGTACTCCTGTAATTGGGAATCCCCTCAACATGGGGGGGTTGTGGACCCAAACACTTAATCACCAATGACTCCTTGTTTCTAGCTAACTCAACTTCTATTTATGCTAACTCTACCTCTTCAAAGGCTATCACAAATTGCACTTCATGTGCATCGATGGACTCTTTAGACTAACATTTACTTCCTCACAATCTTATGATGGTTATGCCAAAAGCTCTAGTTCCAAACTCCCTTGGGGAGATTGAAAAAGAGAGGGATTTTAAACCTATTTCAATCTTCAAGAAGAAGAATGTACAATAGCTAGTTTTGGATAGTATTCATCATAATATATCTATTGGGATTAAGGTGTCTCAACCTTTGAGTCCTAACACTAATTTTGGGATAAATATTTGTGCAAATATTGATATATCCTAAGTTTCCAACTATAATAGTTGTCATAGCACATTCTGGGACCCATTTAAGGGAGTGTTATATCCTACATGCACTTGGTGCAAAGCTTAACGAAGTGCCACTTGTCACCTATGCATTTCATGGAAGCATTGTTGTCTGTGTATACTTCATGGAGGTGTTCCATAGTAACACTTGTCACTTGGCTTCTCATTTGGAGAGAGGAGTTTGTAAAAACTTCTCATAGTTGCATGGTGGTGACATGTCAAGGCATATTGAGTTAACTATAGTATGTTCAAGACTACTTTTGTGGAAGTTGGCACCCACTTTGAAAAATCAATATTGGAAGTTTCTATTTTCAATAGGAGTTGTGCATGGATGTAGTTGAACTATTCCTAGTTGGGTCAAACTTGGCATGTGGATGCACAATTTTTTGATAGGTTCTTTTTTTGCATGTGCATGTTGCATTCTCTTGCATGTAGTGCACTTCTTGTTGCATGTTCATACATGGGCATGGGTTTGAGGAAACTTTTATACCAAGCATTGTAGACTCTATATATATAGGCTCTATGCTAGAGGAGTTATGAGAGAAGTGTTGTTCATAGGGGTTATTCTGTCAAAAAAATTCCAAAGATGGAACAAGATGTAAATCTCCTATAATGATCTTGAGTTTGAAGAATGTATTATAACTACAAGTTTTCTACTAAATAATATATTGGCTCTGTGGTTTTTGAGTGTGGGGTGTTTTTACCCAAAAGGATTTTCTCCATGTAAATTTGTGTGTTCTTTCTCTTCTGTCTTATTCTTCTTATTTAATTTTATGTGCACATAATGTTGTTGAAATTACTTGATCTAAAAAGATCATAAACTAAATTGCAACCTCTTTCCTTTAAGAATTAATAGTGGGGTAATAACTATGATGGTTTTTCTTTAAGGCATAGTAGTATATGCTTTTGAGGTTCCTAAATTGAAATGAATGTAACTAAAGGCACATACAAATCCTAGATGGCTTTCTAGGATGCCCTCTTTTCCCTTCAATATCCTTAAACAATAATAGCAGTATGGAAAAATATGACAATGAGAATGTTGTTTTTGGTAAATTTGAATTTTTACCCTTAGTTGAGACATTCTTGAATAAAGATAGAAATATAAGAAGTAAAAAAACCTCCTTCAACAATGATTCATTCTCATTGGTCAATAGCATTGTTCAGGAATTTGAAACCAAGAGATAAACTACTTGCAATTTGTAAAATTTTAATAGTTTATAAAATCAATTTCCTTTAAACCTAAAGTGAAACAACAAATAGGAGTATCCTAAAAACATAGATGGCCCTAAGGATGGTCCAAAAATGAGTCACAAAAAGTTTGTGGACAATAGTCAACAAATAGATCCTAATATTATTACAATTAATAATTTGAACAAAGTAGGTTATGGATCTGAGCTAACTCATAGAACTTTGTAGATTCCAAGTAGTTTGATAAAGGAAAACAAAGAGAGCACTTTCTATTTGAACTCTACAAATATACCCAAGCATGGGAAAAATAATAGTCATGTCTTGGATCTAGGCGGAGAGTTCCAAGTAGACCCCAAATATTATTGTACCAGCATGTTGTAGAAAATCATATGGAATTGAAGAAAGATAATCAATACCTACTAGTTGATAATCATGATATAAAATATGTTAATAGACTAGTGAAAAGCAGAGAGACCCCTACAACAATTGGTAAGTTCATGTATGGTAAGGAAGTCAGAGAAAGGAAATATGATCTTATTTTTGCTTCTCCCTCCATACCTGAATGAGTAGCTAAAGATACATTCCTACTAGAAATGACAGGATTAATACATCTAAACACAAAAGGAAGAAGAGGACTAAGGATTCCCAAACACCTTCTTCCAAAAGGAAAGAGATTGAAGAAAGTATTCCTAAATGCTTTGATGGCTGTAGGAAATAAATGGATACCTTTTAAGGATTGTTTGAATGTATTTTCAATGCACCTCATAGAATTTATATGGACTTGAGTCCCCTGACAAAAAATATATTGTTAGGAGATTATTAAGATCATATAGGAATAAGGATGCAGTCCTTTTACAAGAGGTGAAGGCTACTAATTTTTTCCTAGAAACTAACCTTAAATTTATCTAGAAGGACTCTTATCACTACTCCACTAGTCATGAGAAAGGTAATTGTGGTTCTATTATATTACTCTATAATAAATGGGTACAACATGTGACTAAGTTTGGAGCTTCCCCCTACAATGGAGTTGTATGGGTTATCATTGAAAAAGATGACATTAAGTTTGGCCTTTGTCCATTGTATGCTCCTAATGAATATAAGGATACATTTAAGTTATGAAAATGGTTGTGCAACCTCCAAGATATCCCTTGGATAATTGGGAGATATTTTAACATGATTGAAAATAATGAGGATAAAGTTGGGGGTATGACTAAAATGGTAATGAAAAGTACTTCAAGTTTAAAATTAAATCCAAGCTCAACCTATTTGATCACTTAGAAGGAATGAATAAGGGAAATAAGAATATATGGTTCAGATGGTAAACTCTCAAAAAGGTAGTAGAATAATCTATTATAGATTTGACAGGTTTTATGCCAATAGAGATTTTTTAACTTTAACAAAAATGGTGATGGCTATCTAGGGTAAGTGTCTTCTCTTACTCATTATCAAACTATCACCTATCAAGGAAAAAATTTCAATTGATAAAGGTGGAACAAATGTGAACAAAGAGAATAACATTTTTATGCTCAACACTAGTCTACTAAGGGATGAAGAGTGTAATGATGCTATCTTCACCTTGAAGGAGATTAATAGATGAATGCTAAGAGACAAAACTACCATAGAAAGATGGGAACATAAATTCAATAGTTGGAAAGTGATCTTCCAAACTATAGAAAATAAAAGAGCCATGGATAGAAGAGAAATTGAAAACAACCTCAATGAGAAACTTCTAAAAGTTGAAACTCATCTACAAAATGACCCCACTAATATTGAATTACATGAAGAGATAATTATTTCTAAGGATTCTTTAAGAAGACTACACTATAAAAATCAATGCCTTAGAGTAAAAATCAATGCCTTAGAGTGAGGGCTAAAGTAAATTGGTTAGGTAATAGTGATAAAGGTTCTCACTTTTTCTTTAGATATATACAAAATAAAGGAAATTGAGAGAAAGTGGACAGTATTTTGGTAGGGGATAACTTTATTAATGATCCTGCAAAGATGAAAAATTAATTCTTTGGCTGTTATCGCAGCAGCAGCATGGAATTGTTGAATTGGTCCCTCACGATACAACTTGGGATCTTCTTCTTATTATTATTATTTTTATGTAGGCAACTTGATATGCTAAAATAATGGCGTAGGCTGGTAGAAAAGGAGTGCAAGACGATCAAAACAATCTTGTCCATTCATTATTGTTGTTTTGTGTTATAGGCTTCATTTTTTTGCGATGGGTGAACTGTGGAAGAGTCGTACAACAATATATATATATATATATATATATACATTTTTTTTTTGGAATCAATGCGAAAATATACAAATAGAGGGCAACCACAGGTTGCTGAGAATGAAATACAAACAATAGTCACCAAACAATATTATTTGTTGTTGTTGTTGTACAACAATATAATTGCTTATGTCGTATGCATACAATGTATAATAGGTGTGATGCCAATAATTTTTCAAAATTGTGTGAGCCAATAAAATTTCTCTCCTTTTTTCTCCCATCAAGATATAATTAAATAGTAGACTTAAATTTAAATGAGTATTTACGTAAGTGTTATTGATACTCTATTTTGTTTAGGGGTAATATTTTTTATTTTTATTTTTTTTAGACTGCAGGAATCAGGTAGCACGACCCCATATAAACTGCAGTGCGCTGGTAAACTTTTTAACGTGACCGGCGATGCTGGCGCGACATGCCCTCCGGTACCACGAGGGTGGGGGAGACTAGACCTCGTGACCAACCTCCTGCAACAGGAAAGATTTAGCCAACCGAGCTAGGGCCCCAACCCCTGTTTAAGGGTAATATAATATTTAGTTTTAGTTTCTTTTTATCATCAAGTTGATAGTATGTAGTTTTTTAAAGAGTATTACTATTTAAAAAATATTAGTATAAATATTTTAGATCTTAAAAAGTATAATGTATAAATAAATAATTATATATTTAAAGATTTTTTAAAATATTATTTTTTAATTTTTAAGATTTTAATAATTATTATATCATAGTATATAATAAATTGTATGTATAAGAAAAAAAGAAATTTGTGGTGTAATTTATCCTTAAATAATGGATTTGAAGGAGAGCACAAAATTTTTGGAATGAGAAGAGGTTAGGGTTTTTGCGACCGAACATGTTTGTGGAGGAGGCGTTAGCACTCCTTCGTTAAGATTTGGTAGTTCCCTCTTAGAGGTGCCTTCTTTATCTCTGGATTTTTCCTCATGCTTATTATGGAATGCATTGTGTGTTAATGTTCCTTGCTCAAACTTGTCTTTTATTTCATGTAAGTATTTATTGTGGTAGTGCTCTCTCTAAATTTATGATAATACATTTAAATTTGTAGTGATAGGCCTTAATGGATGGTGACCCTCCTAACAGCCTAGAAAGGGCATTCAATATTAAAGAAAATAACAAAACCTTCTATGATGTGGTGGCGAAAGAAAACTTGAAGGTCTCGATTTCTACATATTTTTTTTCCAAGTTTAATGGTGAAGGTGGAGAGGATGGGATCAAGGGAGGACATGAAAGTAAGTGTCCTCCCATAGCCCCAAGAAATTAACCATTTCTCCTAATTCTAAGATGATTGTTGCATTAAATAATCATAAAGTTACTAGATTAAAGAATGCCGCCATTTTTCTTGTGACAGTTGACTGCAAAAAAATCCTTGCTCATAAATTTTTAGATGAATGGATGAAGAGTGTTTAGGATAAAAAAATTAGGGGTTTAGATGTCATTCTATAGAATGATTCAACAAGGTCTTTATCTAATATTTTTTAAGGAACAAAAAATGTAGGAAGTTGTCACTAGTAGGCACTATTGGAACATAGGGAACTGTGTGTTTCATGCCCTAGCCTAGTTCGAAAAAGCACTAAATGAAGAATTCATGACATTATCTTGCTTTGGGTGGGTGACAGTGAAGAATGTGCACCTCTTTTGTGGAAATTTGTATCCTTAATGCTATCTTGTTTGGGGAAAGTTCTCAAAATAGACGAGTCTAGAATAATCCTCCCACATGGACACTAGGGCACTTGTTTCTTTGTCGCATAGTGTCAAAATTCCTAAGATAATTGATATTAGGACAATACCACTTTTTCCAATGGTATTGAAGTCTTAGGAGTGCTAAATGCATGTTATCTTTGTAGAGGAGAAGGGCATATTAGAAAAAATTGCTCGATAATTTTAAATAGACCCAACAATATTGGTGTTAAACAAAAAACTAATGCTAGTGCACCCTTGACCAACTTGGCTAATAAGAATTTTTCCATGAATGATGTGGGACCTAACCCTACTTGAGAATCTCCCAAGACCAATATTATTAACATAAATAAGCCCAAAGTTGAGGTTCAGGTAACAAGTTTGGAGCATGCCTTAAAGGTTAGTTTCACTTAGTATAATGATGGTGTGCCTACCATTGATAGTGTTGACCACCCTGTTGATTTAGTATGTGTTTCTATTAAAAATTCTAGCTTAACTCCCCCCGCTAGCCTAGGTGGGGTGGGTACTCCTATAATTGGGAATTCCCTCAACATGGGGGGGTTGTGGACCCAAACACTTAATCACCAATGACTCATTGTTTCTAGCTAACTCAACTTCTATTTATGCTAACTCTACCTCTTCAAAGGCTACCACAAATTGCACTTCATGTGCATCGATGGACTCTTTAGACTAACATTTTACTTCCTCACAATCCTATGATGGTTATGCCAAAAGATCTAGTTCCAAAATCTAACTTATTTCAATCTTCAAGAAGAAGAATGTACAACGGTTAGTTTTGGATAGGATTCATCATAATATATCTGTTGGGATTAAGGTGTCTCAACCTTTGAGTCCTAACAATAATTTTGGGATAAATATTTGTGCAAATATTGATATATCCTAAGTTTCCAACTATAATAGTTGTCATAGCACATTGTGGAACCCATTTAAGAGAGTGTTATATCCTACATGCACTTGGTGCAGAGCTCAACAAAGTGCCACTTGTCACCTATGCACTTCATGGAAGCATTGTTGTTTGTGCATACTTCATGGAGGTGTGCCATAGTAACACTTGTCACTTGGTTGCTCATTTGGAGAGAGGAGTTTGTAAAAAATTCTCACAGTTGCATGGTGGTGACATGTCAAGGCATGTTGAGTTAACTATAGTATGTTCAGGACTACTTTTGTGGAAGTTGGCACCCACTTTGAAAAGTCAATATTGGAAGTTTCTATTTTCAATAGGAGTTGTGCATGGATGCAATTGAACTATTCCTAGTTGAGTCAAACTTGGCATGTGGATGCAAAAAAAATTGGCAGGTTCTTTTTTTGCATGTGCCTGTTGCATTCTCTTGCATGTAGTGCATTTCTTGTTGCATGTTCATGGATGGGAATGGGTTTGAGGAAACTTTTATCCCAAGCATTGTATACTCTATATATATCTAGGCTTTATGCTAGAGGAGTTGTGAGAGAAGCATTATTCATAGGGGTTATGCTGTCAGAATTTTTCCAGAGATGGAACAAGATGTAAATCTCCTATAATGGTCTTGAGTTTGAGGAATGTATTATAACTACTTATGTTACTAAATAATATATTCACTCTGTGGTTTTTGAGTGTGGGGTGGTTTTACCCAAAATGGTTTTTCCCATGTAAATCTGTGTGTTCTTTCTCTTCTGTCTTATTCTTCTTATTTAATTTTATGTGCATGTAATGTTGTTGAAACTACTTGATCTAAAAAGATCATAAACTAAATTGCAACCTCTTTCCTTTAAGAATTAGCAATGGGGTAATAACTATGTTGGTTTTTCTTTAAGGCATAGTAGTATATGCTTTTGAGGTTCCTAAATTGAGATGAATGTATGTAACTAAAGGCACATATGGATCCTAGATGGCTTTCTAGGATGCCCTCTTTTCCCTTCAATATCCTTAAACAATAATAGCAGTATGGAAAAAGATGAGAATGAGAATGTTATTTTTGGTAAATTTGAATTTTTACCCTTAGTTGAGACATTCTTGAATAAAGACAGAAATATAAGAAGTAAAAAAACCTCCTTCAACAATGATTCATTCTCATTGGCCAATAGCATTGTTCATGAATTGGAAACCAAGAGTTAAGCTACTTGGAATTTGTAAAATTTTAATAGTTTATAAAATAAATTTCCTTTACACCTAAAGTTAAACAACAAATAGAAGGAGTATCCTACAAACATAGATGGCCCTAAGGATGGTCCAAAAATGGGTCACAAAAAGTTTGTGGACAATAGTCGACAAATAGATCCTAATATTATTACAATTAATAATTTGAACAAAGTTGGTTATGGATTTGAGCTAACTCATAGAACTTTGTAGACTCCAAGTAGTTTGATAAAGGAAAACAAAGAGAGCACTTTCTATTTGAACTCTACAAATATACCCAAGCATGGGAAAAATAATACTCATGTCTTGGATCTAGGCGGAGAGTTGCAAGTAGACCCCAAAGATTGTTGTACCAACATGTTGTAGAAAATAATATGGAATTGAAGAAAGATAATCAATACCTGCTAGTTGATAATCATGATATAAAATCTGGTAATAGACTAGTGAAAAGTAGAGAGACCCCTACAAGAATTGCTAAGTTGAAGTATGGTAAGGAATTCAAGAAAGGAAATATGATCTTATTTATGCTTCTCCCTCCATACCTAAATGATCAACTAAAGATACATTCCTACTAGAAATGATAGGATTAATACATCTAAACACAAGAAGAAGAAGAGGACTAAGGATTCCCCAACACCTTCTTCCAAAAGGAAAGAGATTGAAGAAAGTATTCCTAAATGCTTTGATGGCTTTACGAAATCAATGGATAACTTGTAAGGATTGTTTGAATGTATTTTCAATGCACCTCATAGAATTTCTATGGACTTGAGTCCCCTAACAAAAAATATATTGTTAGGAGATTCTTAAGATTAGATAGGAATAAGGATGCAGTCCTTTTACAAGAGGTGAAGGCTACTAATTTTGTCTTAGAAACTAACCTTAAATTTATCTAGAAGGACTCTTATCACTACTTCACTAGTCATGAGAAATGTAAATGTGGCTCTATAATATTACTCTATAATAAATGGGTACAACATGTGACTGAGTTTGGAGCTTCCCCCTACAATGGAGTTGTATGGGTTGTCATTGAAAAAGATGACATTAAGTTTGGCCTTTGTCCATTGTATGCTCCTAATTAATATAAGGATACATTTAAGTTATGGAAATGGTTGTACAACCTCCAAGACATCCCTTGGATCATTGGGAGATATTTTAACATGATTGAAAATAACGAGGATAAAGTTGGGGGTATAGGGTTGGACTAAAATGGTAATGAAAAGTACTTCAGGTTTAAAATGAAATCCAAGCTCAACCTATTTGATCACTTAGAAGGAATGAAGAAGGGAAATAAGAATATATGGTTCAGATGGTCGAACTCTCAAAAAGGTAGTAGAATAATCTATTATAGAGTTGACAGGTTTTATGCCAATAGAGATTTTTTAACTTTAACAAAATTGGTGATGGCTATCTAGGGTAAGTGTCTTCTCTTACTCATTATCAAACCATCACCTATCAAGGAAAAAAATTCAATTGATAAAGGTGGAACAAATGTGAACAAAGAGAATAACATTTTTATGCTCAACACTAGTCTACTAAGGGATGAAGAGTGTAATGATGCTATCTCCACCTCGAAGGAGATTAATAGATGAATGCTAAGAGAAAAAACTGCCATAGAAATATGGGAACATAAAGTCAATAGTTGGAAAGTGATCTTCCAAACTATAGAAAATAAAAGAGCCATGGATAGAAGAGAAATTGAAAACAATCTCAATGAGAGACTTCTAAAATTTGAAACTCATCTATAGAATGACCCCACTAATATTGAATTACATGAAGAGATAACTATTTCTAAGGATTCTTTAAGAAGACTACACAGTATAAAAATCAATGTCTTAGAGTGAGGACTAAATTAAATTGGTTAAGTAATAGTGATAAAGGTTCTCTCTTTTTCTTTAGATATATACAAAATAAAGGAAATAGAGAGAAAGAGGACAATATTTTGGTAGGGGATAACTTTATTAATGATGTTGCAAAGATTAAAAATCAATTCTTTGGCTTTTATAAAGATTGTTTCACTTTTGAAGGCAATAACTTACAAAGTCAAAATGCTAGAGATTGTTGTAAGAAACTCATTCCTAAAATAATCTCTAAGAGAATGCTAATTTAGGTTAAGTAGTGATATCTCCCTTGAGGAGATTAGGAAGGAAAATAATGTTTTAAATAATAGAAAATCTTTGAGGGAAGATGGTTTTCCTATAGAATTTTATAAGAGGAATATTGATTGGGTGAGCGAAGATTTTCTTCAAATTTATAAGGAATCCATTGATAAAAGATCCATAGGTAGCCACATCAATAAGGGTATTATCAATTTGGTTCCCAAAGAGGGGAAAAAATCTCTTATTAAGAATTGGTGACCTATCACCTTACTCAATGTCTCTTATAAATTCCTTGCTAAGGTTTTAGCCTTGAGATTAGTTGATATCCTTCATTTTTTATCAACACTTAAACTAGCTTTATTGAAGGAAGATACAGTTTGGAGAACCTCCTAACTAGTTGGAAGTCCATGGCTTGGGCTATGCAGACCAATAAAAACTCTACCATGCTCTTATTAGATTTTTGAGAAAGCTTACAACTGAGTGGAATAGTCTTTCTTGCTAATGACTCTTGAGGCTTTTGGATTCCCCAACTTCTGACATATGGTTAGCATCCTACTAAAAGATGAAATAGCTTAGATTGAGGTTAATGGGTCATTATATGAGCCTTTTACCTTGGAGAGGTCCATAAGGTAGGGATTCCCTCTAGCCCTTGCCCTATTTGTTATTGTATTTGATACTATTTTCTACATTTTAAGGGAGTCTTCATTGACCCCTAGAATAAAGTGTCTTTCTCTTGGACTAATAATGAAGACTTTCTAAATATCTAATTTGTTGATGACACTACCTTGTTCGTGGAGTTGGAGGAAAGGAATATGAATAATCTCATGCAAAAAATCTGAATTTATTCTACACTACCATAGGTGCAAAGTTGTCAAATGCTAAATCCATCATGCTTAGTTGGAAGGATACCCTTGGATTGGTTTTTCAAATATGACTCCCAAAGGGAGGTCCCACCAAGAAATTTAGGTATCTAGGAATCCCATTTGTAATTTATCCTTCATTAAAGGATAGGTGGATGTGGATCAAAGGTAAGATTGACAAAGAATTGGATAAATATAAAATTCCTATTTTATCCTTGGTTGGGAGAATCCATATATGCCAGAAAATTTTATCTTCATACACTATGTACTACTCTTCTATTTGGCTCTTTAATGGTCATTGAATTAATGATATTCAAAATAAAATTAGGATATTTCTTTTGTTTGATGGAAAAGACAAGAAGAAGAAAACTCTATCAATTGGGAGTAGTGTTGTACTAACAAGATGCAAAGTGGTATAGGTTTGAAAGAGCTAAGAAATAAGTGAATAACTTTTGTTGTCAAATGGATATTGAAAGTTTTGGAAGGTAATTAGCCTTGAAAGGTCCTTGTAAGAAACAATATCCAACTTGTTGTCCCTAAACAAGCTAAGACCTATAAAATGCTTTCTTTCTGTGGCATGTTGTCTTGCAAATACTCAGTAATTCCCGTAGGGTCTATTTTTTTTAGAAGTATTTGGAAGGCTTGGGAATTGGTGAAAAATAATGTTGAAAATAGTGACTTTATTGACTGTAGTAATAAATATCTACATTCATATAGGTCTATTTGGTGGAATCTTGAACATAAAGGTAAACCTTTAGTATTTCTATAAGATGCTCTTCTAAGAGTTCATCCGCTAAAGGGATCAAATGTTTTAATGATATCCTCAATGATAGCCATCTAAAACCTGTCTTCGTTGAGTTGTGAATATGATCCCCCCTGCAAATTGGAGGACATAATCTACTCTTAGGAAGGCTTGTATAGTTATTCTAGTTCCTACAAACTATATTCAGGATAGTGACAATTTTAAGACTTAAATGGTTTGATGGCTCCACTCTTCAAAAAGTGAACACTAGGACTTGTGAATGGTTGATCTAGACCTGCTCAAACATGATCAAACAAACAAATGTTAGTCATTAAACACATCTAAAACAATCATTCCCCACACAAATCATTCAAATGCCAAGAACAAGAAACAAAGTGAAATTAAACAAATGAAAGCTACTAAATCTTACTCAAAACATTCAAACCATCATCCCATGGAGGAATTGGTGCTACTTTGATGTGGAAAGTAGCCCTTTCCCAATTCCGTGCAAGCTTTGATGATGAACACTGTGATCCTTGGTGAAAATATACAATAACTTAGCTATGAAATTGATGAAAACTATGAAACTTGGATGAAAATGGATGAGATTGCTCAAAACATGAAGATAATGATCTTGCATAAAGTTGTGGGTCCAAAATCCATAGAAGAGCTCTTGATTTATAGGAAAGAAGGATGGAGGAATGTAAAACATGAAGGATTTGGGATTACAAATGAACCAATAACAATGTGTCACTTGTCAACATGCTATTGAAGAGAGGTGGAGCACATTTTGATCAATGTGCAAATAAATGCAATTAGGTGGATTTCAAATTTGAGGAAGTGACATGTTGGAGGGAGATGAAAAAAGAGTTAATGCCACTTGGCTCAAGAAAAAGGACATGTAAGAGGCCTCTAATGCCTTGTTGGATGGACAAGTCCTTTTGGGAGGGAATTTTTGAATTGGAGGAATATTCCACTTGAGATGCCTTTTTGAATGAAAATAGAAGAATTTATAAATCAATTAAATTGATTTACTTGTGCAAGTTGCAAAATCTATAGGATTTGAGGATTAGAGTTAGAGTTGATTAGGATTTAATTAACTTTAGATAGAATTTAGCTGATTTGACATTTGACTTAGATTTTTGGATTTATTTAAATCAAATGGGAGGAAATTGATGCATTAGTAATTTAATTAAATAAAGTATGATTTATTCAACTAAATGAAGAACATTAGAAGTTAATCAAATAAATTTGATTTATTTAATTAAAGAGGGACTTTATGATTGATTGATGACTTAAATTAAATAAAATTAATTTATTTAATTAAAGAGGAGAATATGATGATTTAATCAAATAAAGTTAATTTATTTAATCAAAAGAGGAGAATTAGATTTAATTAAATAAAGTTGAATTATTTAATTAATAGGGGAAATATGATTTAATTAAATAAAGATTGATTTATTTAATTAAAAGAGGAAATATGATGAATTTCAATCAGATAAAGATTATTCGATTAAATGATTAGTAGAGAGATAATTAAGGAAGAAATGATGTTAATGAACTAGAATCAAGTGTGTGATACCGATTAGGAAAATTTTCGTGTCTACATTTTGCCCCTCTTTGAAATAATAACCTTACCGAGATCAAAAGTCAAAAAAAATCTTTTTTATTTGGATGCCCCAACGGAAAGAAGTATATTGGTGCACTGCCCCCTCGAGAGATTGAGTGGAAACTTTAATTTTTTTATCGAGATCATGATAAAAAGCAAGAGGAGTGGTTCTACTGATCAGAGGATGGAAGATAATTCTTTAGAAAGATCATCTATATTTGGTGTAGATAATTTTGATGATGTATAGATAGTCATCGACCATGGGTAGCCTCATGTATATTTTGATATATCACACAAATTTGGATAGAAATTTTAGTAAAGATAGAAGAATGAGAAGAATGAGATGGATGAACCCTTGATTCTAAGAAGATGCAGAAGTCCAACAAGTCTATGAAGCATTAGGATTTGGGTAAGTGCACAAAGTTGAGTCCACGAAACGTGGAAGTTTTTTCCTTAGCCAAAAAATTGAAATTGGCATTGCAAAAATGGGATCCTGAGCCTAAATACAAAACGAGATCTTACTTTTTAAAAATTGGGATCTCGTTTCCTATAGGATCCCAAACCAATAGACAAGGAACAAGATCCCGATTACTACGAAACGAGATCTTGATTTATAAAAATCGAGATCCTGTTTTATAATGCTATTTATTTTTTAAAAAACAAACAGATTTCATTTTGTAGTGGACGGGATCCCGAGTACAGGTGACAACGACCTCCACAAACAGCTCCAGGTACCCTCCCACAGCCCTTTTTTGCATTTTTTGCATTTCTTATTGAAATTGTGAATAAAATAAGTGAATTTAGTATTTTTTTTAATTTATTTCACGTTTTGAGCATTTTTTTCTTGTTATAGTAGAAATGAGTAATTGTAGAAATAGATCAAAAAATGCAATGAAACCTAAAGATTTTTTAACATAAATGAAAAAATGAACCTTGAATTGTGTTTTACAAACAAAATTTAGCTTTTGAAACCTAAATTGTTTGATTAAACCAAAAAAATTTGAATTTGAAAACCCTAATTGAAACGAAACAAAAAATTGCATTTCAAAACCCTAGAAATTGAAATGAAATAAAAAATTGCATTTAGAAACCCTAATCAAGCTTTTTGAAACCCCAATTCAAATCAAATGAAAAAAAATGAATTTGAAAACCCTAGTTTGAATTGAAATGAAAAAATTTCATTAAAAACCCTAATTGCTTAGAAATTGAAACCCTAAATTGAATTGGAACAAAAAAAATTGTTAAAACCCTAAATTGAAATCAAACAAATCATTTTGATTTTGAAAAATAGGTAATTTCAAGCTCAAAAAAATTCATTTGCATTGCTTAAATGTTTTAAATTTTATTTGCATTGTATGGAGAAAACGATATGTTAAAATTTAGTTTCAATGTTAAATTATAATTAGATTAGAAAATAATATGTTAAAGAATAGTTAAAATTCATAAAGTTTATCAATGTTTGTTTGCAAATTTAGTTAGAAAATTCATAAATCCAAGCATGTACAATCGATTCTAATTGGAACTAACTTGCAAGTCTAAATTATTCCAAGGGTCACCCAAACTTCACCCTAGGTAAGTTTGTTAAACCCTAAACCCTGAACTGTAAAATCTAAACCCTCAACACTAAAGCATTTGAATTTTGTCTTAGGACCTTAAAATGAAATTTGGTTGCCTTAAAAAACCCTCTATTGTCACCATCCAGTAGAGATTTTTGTAATGTTTTCACTTATTTGAACACATAATATAAAACCTTTTGGTTTCTACAAGTTTATGAAGAGTGGGTGATCACTCTCTACGACACTTAGACATGATCATTAGGGATCTAAATCATTGGAAGAAAACTTTATTCTATTATATCCACACGATAGGAGAGCGCTAATGAGAGTGCTATGGGTAAAGTTTCTTTCATTGGACATACCTAAAATTATGTAGGTTCAATGTCAAGAATGGGTCTATTTGGTAGATTTATGAAAACTATTATGAATATATAGAATACCATAAAAGTATAATTATAGCAATTCCAATTTAATCATCATCATCATCCTCAAGATGTATCATTCCCTATCCTTTAGTGGTGTTTTGGGATGTATCGTTCCCTCATCAATACCACTCCTTGGGATGTATCCTATCCTATCCTCATGTTTTTTTGGGATCTCTCATTCCCTCATCGACAACACTCCATCCATCATCAACCCCTTTTGGCTTGTAGCTTGACTAGGGAAACATCACCTTAAATCCACTTGTGCTTCATCCATCTCCTACCGCTTATCATTCCACTCCTTTGCATCATCTCATCCATTTTAAGAGCACCGTCATGTTCTCTTGAACCCGCATGTCCTCTAGAGGGGGCATCCTCAATCCCTAATCTTCATCTTCACCCCCATCATTTTTTTCCTTCCAAGTCACTCTTTTGAATGACTGGGGCATCTTTTCCAATCTAACCATCTTCTTTCGGGTTCTATGTTTTAATATTCTTTGAAATGATGCTACTTTGTAACATCATCTTAAAGAGGGGGAAAATGTAGACACCTAAATTTGGACACTTAATTTATCCAAATTTATCCCCTTTTGTCTAAACATCCTGTTATTTGTATTAATTAAGTAATATTACTATTATTTAATTAATACCCTTAATTTTGCCAAACCCCTAAGGTATTTAGTTAATAATTAAATACCTTATCTCTTTAATCCCACTTTCATCAAATGAATTAAATAAATATGACATTTATTTAATTCCTCACATGTCACATCCTCCATCATTTTCATCTAATCCTAATGCATTTTCATTCAGCTTATTCCGAAAGACCCATTTAGTACCAATCACATTCTTATCTTTAGGTCTAGGAACAAGTACCCATGTATCGTTCTTTTCAATCTGCATCAGTTCTTCCTTCATAGTTTCCATCCAATGTTCATCATTGTAGGCTTCTTTGACATCTTTAGGTTCAATCTTGGAAATTAGATAGTATTCTTCTGCAATCTTTCTTTTAGTTTGCACTCCCTTATTCTTATTTGCTATCATTTGATTTTCAAAATGATTTAGCTTCACATACCTCAGAGTTTTAAGATTCTCTCAAACTTCTGATTCTTTTGTTCTTTCTTCTGCACTCAAACTTGTCTCTACTTCCTAACTATCTTGATTTACCGAAACAAATTGAAGTTTTCTTACTAGAACATATGGCACAATTTGAAGTTGATTTTGTGTCTGAACATTTTTCCCTTTGTTTGTATTGTCTTCATCTGAATCATATCCACAATATCTAGATGATCTAGCAAAATCCTCATCAACTCTAACATTTGCGCTCTCAACCATTTTTCTTAGTCTTCTGTTATAGCATTGGTAGGCCTTGCTTCTAGTAGAGTAACCTAGAAAGATTCCTTCATCACTTCTTGCATCAAACTTGCCTATGTCGTCATCTCTCTTGATGTAACACTTGCTTCCAAAGATCTTGAAGTATTTAATAGTAACCTTATAACTAAACCATAGTTCAAAAGGATTCTTACCAGAATTACCATTTACATTTACCCGGTTCAAAGTATACACAACAGTGCTTACTGCTCCACTCTAGTAGATGTGAGGCACATTTCCTTCAATCATCATTGTTCTAGTAGCATCCATAATTTTTCTATTCTTCCTTTTTGCAACACCATTATGTTGAGGGGTTCAGGGAGCAGATAACTATCTTTTGATTACATGATCTTCATAGAAAGAATTAAACTCCCTAGAGGTGAACTCACCACCTCTATCTGACCTTAAGCATTTTATTTTTAGACCTTTCTCATTTTCTACCATAGCTTTGAAACTTTTTAACTTTTCTAATGCTTCACATTTTTCTCTTAAGAAAGCAACCCATATCATTCTAGAATAATCATCAATAAGTAGCATAAAGTACCTTTCACCACGAAGACTTCTGACTCTAGAGGGACCACATAGATCAATAAGCACCAGCTCTGGTAATCCATTTGAATGATGTTGTTTTCTCTAAAAAGAGACTCTAGGTCATTTTCCCATCTAACACTCTTTGCAAATTGTGTTAGCAAGCTTCACTAACTTAGGTAAATCTCATATAGCTTGAGTGGAGCTTACTTTGACAATGTTATCAAAATTCACATGACACAACCTTCTATGCCATAACTAGCTTTCATTTACTTAAGAAATTAAACAACTTTCATTGGCAACATTCAGGTGAAAAACATTACCTTTTGTCTATTTACCTGAAACAATTATATTTCTAGAACTTCCATATATCCTGCATCTTCCATCTTTGAACTAAAGATCATATCCCTTGTTCACCATTTGTCCAACACTCAACAGGTTGTGCTTCAAGCCTTCAACATAAAGAACATCATTAGTGTTATGCTTACCACCAAGACAAATACATCCTCTACCACGAATCACACAAGCATTGTTATCTCCAAATCTTATAATCCCCACCGTCATACTTCTTGAGGCTTACAAATTTTCTTTTGTCACTAGTCATATGATGTGAGCATCTACTGTCAATGACCCACTCACCCTTTTCATCAATTCGGGTTGCAAGAGCTTTCTCAACTTTAACAGATTCAATAGCCACAAGACCTTTTTCCTTGATAGCAATGAAAACCCAATCATCTTCATTTCCATTTTCTTTATCAGACTCTTCATTAATCACACCTTCAACAAAGTAACATTTCTTTTGGAATCTAGATTTGTAAGGCTTAGATCTAGGAACTCTTTTAGGACACCTTGATGCAAAATGACCTATTTTACTGCAAGAAAAACATTTGATGGGAAGCTTTCCTTTATACTTACCTTGTCCTCTACCTTCTTTCTTCACAATCAATGCTTTCAACTCTTCTACCTCTCTTTCTTCATCTTCAAGTTGTTTCATTTCTTCCTCATACTTGAATGTCTTTCTCGAACTCTCTCCCAAATCATATCTTTGCTTGTTTCTTCTGGATATAGTAGCCTTAAATGCAGTTTCAGTCTTAGGAGCAGATTCACCAAATTCACTCAACTCAAAGGAAACAAGTTTACCAATCAACGCATCCCTTGTCACATTTTTCAATGATCTTGTTTCTTCAATAGCATGGGCCTTTGGTTTATAGGAGGGAGGAAATGATCTAAGCACTTTAGCCACAATTTCTTCCTCATCCTAGGTACCACCAACACATCTAATACCCATCACTAGTTCATTTACTCTTTGCATAAAAGAAGAAATATTTTCATCTTCACCCATCTTCAAATTTTCATACTTTCCTTTCAAACTCTGTAGCTTAGCCATCTTCACATGTACATCTCCTTCATACAAATTTTCCAACTTCATCCACATCTCATGAGTTGTCTTCAGACCTAACACATTTGTCATTTCTGAATCTGTTAGAGCACTCAAAAAAACTTCCATAGCCTAGACATTATTCTCAGCCTCTTTAATCTCATCAGCAGTGGAAGGACCATTCTGAGGAATAACATATTAATTCTTTGTAATTTTCTAGAAGGTTTCACTAATACACTTCAAATGACACTCCATCCTAGCTTTCCACAATGAGTAGTTTGTTTCGTCGAATCTAGAACTATCCTTTTTGTATGATGCCATCTTGGATCACCTCAAGCTTTTAAAACTATTTAGAGGAACCCACTCTAATACCAATTATTGGAGAAACAAGGAAAAACAACTAAGAGAGGGGGTGAATCAGTTGTCACATAATATTTAAACTTTTCAAACTTTACTTAATTCAATCTCAGATCTAATGAATGGCTAATAAACCATAAACAATCAACACATCAGAAACATAGAGAACACCAAGATTTTTTATGTGGAAACCTTGCTAGGGGAAAAACCATGGTGGATGTTAGTCCACAAGATTATACCTTGTTAAAATTATAATTGAAAATAATGGGAATGCTGATGCATTCAGGCAGACTACCTAGAGTTCACTGCTCAAATACAAGAGGGCTCATTTCCCAACAATACATAGCAATACGAATTAGATTCGTAGGGTATGAACTAAGGAAATAGCTTCTTCACAAGCCTGATTACAGTTCCAGTTAAGCACAAAAATCCTTCTTCACACTTAGCTCAAACTTCTTCTCACTTTTCTCTACAATCTAATGATTTGGACACTATTTGCACATCTGCACTTTCTCTGGCATACATTCGCTCTTATGCACACACTAAATTTTCTCAAACAACCATTCTTATATATCCACAACATGGAATTACATCAAAAACCTAGTCAGCCATAAGTATGAAACATATTTTCAATGTCAACCCAAATTTACAAATAAATTTTCAATGTGGATCAAACACTGTCGGCTAATATTATGATGAGACCCAAAACTGTAAGGAAAGCTAGATGCGGAAAACAACTCTCCTAAACGTCAATACCTTAGAGAAGAATGTAGATATACTTTAAAATTTACAATTACAGTCCAATTAAGATGCACTATGAAGCAGATAACAGAAACATAGTATTTGACAATCACACATGAACACCAGATATACGTGGGAAAACCCTTATGGGAGAAAAACCCACCACACCAAGAGAAATCACTTTGTATTAAAGTAACAGAGATTACATAAAAATGTCAGACTTATCTTTCTGGTGTCATTATACAGCAACATTCACCATGAACAATCTTGTACAGGAACCTTCGAGTTACAAACTTTACAGAATAGAATACATCTACTGATCATACAACAATCTGTCAGATCAACCTTTGAACCAACTGATCATAATCTGCAATCACAGAGTATATCCATGTCAAACTTTGTTTGTAGAACTTCCTCACAGAACTGTCGCAACAAACAATCTTCCAACTATTCAGATTTGGCTTCTCCCATTGGTCCATGAGACTCCACATGGGACGGTCAAATGGTCAATAGAATTTGCACAGTGTTGGCATCTTGGTGAGACACTAATAGTGTCTCGCCGATGCCACATAACCTTCATACCGACATCACCAAGAGTTACCGTAGTCGTCAAGATGTTTCACCAAGCATACAACATGTATCGGCTTCAGTTTTCCTTTTGGCAAGAGTATCGCTCTCGCTAGGACATCCCGCTGAGTCACCAAAAGTCATACCGAAGTCATTTGTCATACCGAGCTCCAAAGGATAGTCGGCAAGACATACCAATCTTTCCAAGAGGTCTCATCGAGAAAAATTAAGATACACCGAAAAACATACAACTATCGACAAGACTTAACATCGTCACCAAGAGTTTTCTCAGAGATCTCTATTGTCACCCTGAAGCTATCAACAATCGCCAAGACATACGCCCTTTGCCGAGAGATCATAACGAACTCCATATGTTACCCCGAAGGCTTCGACATAAAGCGCTGTCAGCGAGACATGTAACTCTCACTAAGACTTCTCTCTGAGACTCTTTGTGTTACCCCAAACGAATGTGGTCAGTGTGACTTTCTCACATCGGTAAGACTTCTTACCAATTGCATTTCCTTCGGCCAAGTCTCCTTGATGACTACAAACCAAACACTATCGGCAAGACTTTAACTCTTTGCTGGGACTTCTCACCACGCTGCTAAAGGCTATCCCAAACCCTGTGGTCGCCATGAGTCTCCCTGATAATGATTGAATGGCTTGTTGGCCAAAGATCTCCATGAGCGCTAAGAGGTCACACCGAACACTCCTTGTCACAGCGATAGGCACCAAAGTGTAACCGTTCGGTGAGACAAAAGGTAGGTCACAACGACCTGAACAAACCATGATGATACAAACTACTTGTCGGCCAGACATTGAAGCTGTCACACCGACTTGGCTCCAATGGAGGTTTCAGCCTGAATTAATTGAGGCATATTTCCAACAAAAACAATATCCTTGAGCACACCAAACTTTCAAATTTTAATCTCCAAGGATCCACAACAAGTTACACCCATCATGTCGGCCAAGAACATGAAAACCCAAACATACCGAGAGAAAATATTCAACCATGAGCACACCAATCAACACAGACTTGCAACAAAGATAGAGCACAATCTAGAAACATCCAAGACACCAAGAAACATCCACAACAACTAGAATTACCAACTTTAATCAAGAACACTGACAGAACACAAATCTTCATAACTCGAACAAATATTCATGTGAACCTCTGATACTTTTGGTGGATGGACTAGATACAGTAAAAAATAAACCCTTTAGTCCACAGTAGTTGATCTTTAATGTACAGAGCAAGACACCTTCATGACCTTCATAGTTCCACTGGAAACCTGTAATACTTTCTTTTACAATTTTCTCAATATCCTTGACATATAAAACCTTTAATACATCAAATGCTAATAGTGTTAACATCAATGACAACCACATATTAGCAACACAACCACAACATCCAATAACAACAATTTATGAGACATACCTATTGCTGTTGGAATTTCTACTCCAGGAAGAGCGGGTAGAAGTGTCTTGACTAGATCAACAGAATGAGAGGATGATGCTTCCTCTACTTCATAATGTTTTTGAATTATGTTAGACAATAATTCATCTTCCTCTTGAAGTTGTAGGAAAGAGCTTCTTCCTAACATCATAAATTGTGCCACATAATTAACATCCTCGACCTCTTCACCAACTTGTGGCCATATGGGATTATCCATATCGTGGGATGTTTGAGCAGGAGGGTAGAGAACAATATTTTTGGTGCTCTTTCCATTTGAAATAATCATGTCTCTATTCCTACATCCAATATAGGCATCTGGTGTTGCTAACCATGGCCTTCCTAGAATGATAGGGTACTTGCCTAGTGTAGCTCTAGGAGAAAGACTCGTCAAATTTGTTGGGTACTCCAATGAGTCTAGAGTTACCACAAGGTCCTCCACTATACCATCAGGTTTAATAGTTGAACTATTAGCAAGTTGTAGGATAGTAGGGGTAGGTCTCATGCATGCAACATTTAGTTGTTGCAGGATATCCTTGGTCATTACATTTATTGTTGCTCCCAAATTAATCAAAAAATTCTTTATCTATATCCTATTTATAACAACTCCTACCACAAGAATCCCTGGATCATTATATTTGGGAACAATCACTTTCCCAAGCATGATGTCAGCCAACTATCCCACCACATGAACCACAGTGGGGTCTTTCTTCTTCTTGCTTGGCTTCTTAAGGCATGCTTCCTTAATTTCCTTGTCATAGATTGGAACACCTTTTATGGCCTGAAATAGGGGTATCTTGACACATACATGTTTCAACTAGTCTAGAATGTTAAAGGTTGTTTCCTCCTTCTCTTCCTTTTGTTTTAAAATCTCCAACCTTTGAGGAAATGGTGGTTCTTGTTCAGTCTGATTGACTAGAATTGGCTTAGGATTTTTAGGTATGTTTGGCTGAATGGGGACATTCAGGTCCTCCTCTTATTCTACAGGAAGCTCAGTGATGATGGGTGTAGAAGGAGCTAGTAAGATAGTTCTTGAACGAAAGTGGATGTCACTTACACTCACAAAATATGTAGGGAATTGATTTGGATTAGCAGAGTAAACTGGTTGTTGTTGTGGTTTGTTATTTGGGTTAGGTGTGGGATGAGCTGGTAACTGAGTAGGTTTAGGTGAATTTGAACTTGATCTAGCAGGAGGAGGCATGATAGTAGGTTGCTAGGGATGAGAAGGTGGCTACATGTAGCTATTTGTCTAGTTTGTCCATAACTATCCTCCCCTCCATTGATTTGTTTGTTGCCAGTTTCCTAGAGGTGGCTGCCAACTTCCTTGAAACTACTTCCAATTCCCCTGAGGTTGTTGCCACTAGGGTGGAGAGTTTTGGTGATTAGAGTAGGCATTTGGAGGGTTACTCCAAGACTGTGGGGGATATCCTCCATAATTGGATGGATATGGGGGTTATCATTGGTTACTTGATGCATAAGAATTAAAATGAGGAGGCCCATCAAAAGATAGTGGATCTGGTGGCATACCTTGTCTTGGAGCCCATGACTTTCTCTGTGCAATGTAGCAGACCTAGTGATCTTCACCCTGGATTGGCTTGAACTTAGGTGGAATCTTCTTGGTTTCAATATTAGCTATCACCTTACATTTGTAGTCCTTTTGTCTACAATGGGGGTAATACTCTGCCAACAATGCCTTTGCCTCCTCTTATTTCTTCTTGGCCTGAAGTGTATCTAGCTAAGAAGCTATATTTTTTATAATGTCTTTCTTGAATTCTACTAGCAAGTGAGTAATCTCCATTTTTGAAACTCCATTAGTAGATAACTTACCCATAGAGGATTGTTAAGCTCTCTCTTTCTTTGAAGTTTCCCTAAAGTAGTTCTGACATATCTTCTTGATATCTTCCCAAGGGACTTGGGTGATATATCCTCCTCCCATCAGGTCTAAGGCATCTGTGCAATTGTCATTGATTCCTCTCAAGAAGAGTGGCTTTTGTGATTCTTCATTGAGTGTATGGTGTGGATATTTCTGTAGGAAAAACAAAAACCTTGCAATGTAATCCTCCAGGCTCTCATCTTCCTTCTGCTAGATCTTAAAGATGTCATCTCCTCTCATGTCACTGCCCCTACAATGTTAGAAACCAAGATTAGATTTGCAAACCAAAAAGACCTTCCACAAAAGAGAAAATCAGAAAAAGCATAGAGGTTGCAAAAGAATGTGCAACATAATATTATTCGAGAATTTAATAATTACAAGATAATGATTTGCTTTATAAAAGCAAAGATGCATAACCCTAATCTTATCTTGAGCAACAAGATAGATCAAAAGATAAAGATGAGAATTAATTAACCTAGGAAATAAATAATACCTAAGTAAAGTTATGCAAAGTGTAATTAAATATTAATTACACCAACACCCCCCTATAAGTGCAACTTAGGGAGACTAACAAAGCATGCACCTAAAACCAAGATGAATGCAAGAAAGCATGAATGGGTCCCAACAACAAGGCCTAATTAGGTACCCAAGTACAAATGCAAAGAGAGAGAAAACCCAGTGGGAAAAACCCCCCCTTCAGAGAGATGAACTGTTGCGAAGAAGCACTGGAAGAACTCTGATGAAGCAACACTAGAACCCCAAATCCGACAAGCAAGGAAAGATACTTCTGTTTGCAAAATACCATATCAGAATAAAAAATGCAACAATAGACCTGATGCCAAGGAACACTGGAAACTCACATACTGGATCAACCCTGGAATCTGTAAGCAACAGTAGATGAAAGGATGAAAGGATCCATAATGATGACAAATCTGAAAGTTGTGTCTCTCGAAGCCAATGCCAAACTGAAACTAAAAATTACTATAGAACGAGTACCATCAAGATTCTAGAACATTGACCATAAAACCATGGCCTTCAAATGAGAAAGATCTAAACCAATGTAGATCAAGAACCATAAAATCCCAATTGAAGTGTGAACCGAAGCAAACCAACGATGTGTCTAGGTAAGCAAGAAAGAAGCTAAGGGAAATAACAGGAAACCAGAAAAACTCATGTGATTTGTCACCAATACGAAAGATGGATGCAAGAACCCCCCTTAATGGAACTTTATATCAATTCGTTATTACAATGCCCAATGATTGCAGAAGGAGATAATGCAAAACTACATAAACTTAAGCAAAAATGCAAACCTAGTGCATGAAACAAAAATGAATGCATGCATATAAAAAGGTACAAATATTATTTAAATGATCTCATATCTTCATAGAGGCTGAAACTAGCTTTCCAACGCCGTAAAAATCGTGAAAAACGGATAAGCGAGTCAAAAGATATGCTTCTCAGAGTGAAAACGGAAACATCTAACTTCTGAGGATGAAAAAGATATCCAAAAGGAAAAACCAGAAAATTTAACCTACACCATTTCATAGAGCATTGAAACAGCTTTCCAACGATATCTTGTTTGCAAAAAAAGGACGTCGTATGCCCAAGTTACGCCCGTTTCCGTGAAAGTTGTCCAAAAATGTCCGATTTGGCCATGTGAAGTCCTCAGGGGCTAAAAAAATAAGGCCCCTGGTCACCTGGGCGGACTAGGGGGCTGGCGGAAAGCTCTTGGGGTCGAGCCCCTGGTCGCCCATGTGACTGGGGCGAGGGGCTAGACGCCCGGCAGGGGCTGGGGACTAAGCTTTCGGACCTCGATAAGACCCGGGGCTTAGGCGCAAGGGCCCGCAGGGGCTATGGACCGGCAGACCAGGAGGAGGTGGTTGCTGGGCGGTGAGTTGGTAGAGCTTTTGGGTGCCAATAAAACCTATCGCTATGCGAAGTGAGCCCTCGGGGGCTGAAGCAATGCTAGTGGCGCGGTAGAAAGAGCCACCGGTGGCGGTGGTCCGGTGGTGGCCGGTGGGAGGCCGCCGGGTGGCGGGTGGGTGGCGGCCTCCATTTATACTGGCTGCATTTTTTCAAACACAATTTTTTTGATTTTTTTATTATTTTTTGATTTTTTTTAAATCAATGCCTCGTAAACTGTGCCTGGGGGCTGTATGACCCTTGGGAAAAAAAATTTTGCCTCTCCGAATGACTGTGTCCAAATCGAACAAATTTTATATGAAAATGGGGGTTTTTGGGTGCTGCGAATCCAATGGCGAGGTCCGTTTGGGCCCAAAGTACTCCAAAAATTAGGTGACCCCCAGATCTATCAAAAAAATCACCGAGCTTGAAACCCTTGCAGATCTGGCAAACGGTGACGAAAATGAATAAAATAAAAGTCATTTCTGACTTTTTCCAGCACTCTGAGTCCAATGGAAAACCCTGATTTGATCCAAGATGCTGCATAATGATGCTCAAGGAATGAAACCCTTGAGGGACCTCGAACGAGCTCTACACTGTGTTCCTCCAAATAAGATGAGAAGGGGCTGCAAATCGAGGCTCTAATACCATGTTAGAAACCAAGATCAGATTTGCAAACCAAAAAGACCTTCCACAGAAGAGAAAATAAAAAAAAGTAGAGAGGTTGCAAAAGAATGTGCAACATAATATTATTCAAAAATTTAATAATTACATGATAATGATTTGCTTTATAAAAGCAAAGATGCATAACCCTAATCTTGTCTTAAGCAACAAGATAGCTCAAAAGATAAAGATGAGAATTAATTAACCTAGGAAATAAATAATACCTAAGTAAAGTTATGCAAAGTGTAATTAAATATTAATTACACCAACATACAATACTCCTTGTACTTCTCAAGAAACTTTTTCTTCATGTCATCCCATGTCTCCATAGTATTTATGCCTAGGATCATAAACCATCTTAATGCAACTTCTTTCAAGGTGGTAGGGAATAGCTTAAGCCTATGGGCATCAGTGGTATAGTCATAACTCCTGCAGAGTATATAAAACTCAAACAAAAATGTATCAGGGTCCTCTTTGACAAGTCCATAGAACTTAGGAAGGACTGAAGCAGGAATATTTTTGAGATTGTCAACTTCATTTTGATGAGCAATGGGGAATGAAAAAGTTGGTTGGTTGGGCCTATTTCTATTTGCATCACCTATGGATTCTTGATGTAGCTCTAAGGAAAATGGATTCTCAAACTGATTTTGGTCTTCAAAAGAGGTTTCAGAACTACTTAAATTGGGGAATGCAATAGCAAAGGGGTGTGCTTCTTCTTCTTCTTATTCTCTTGGCAGATTCAAATGCTCATCTAGTTGGAATAGATTAGGGTTAATAGGAAGGAATCTCACATGAACATCTCTCCTCCCTCCTCTATGTATATGGTATCAACTCAATATCAACCAACTCACACAAAGAATTGGAAAAAGAATAGTGGATCATTACTTTCCTAAATGAGGGGTATACTAGAAACAACTTTCAGAAATACTTCTACAGAAAAGAAACTATCTATGACTTCCAAAAAACTCCCTAGTTTGACACCATCTTGGACAACGACGCAAAAAATGTTGTCCTCCTACAATGATCTAACAACTAAGCCCTTACAACTACGATTTAGAGATTGGACATCTAATCTGAATAGCTATTTCAATCATCATGAAGGTGCATTTAACTGTCAGCCCAGGGACGTGAACTTGAAATGGGTCAGCACAGTATGTGCACTAAGGATCCAAGGTAGCCATATTCATCCTGTAGCTAAGAAAGATACAATGCTAAAAGTAAATTTCTCGGAAAGAAATAACATAAGTGTTCAACATCAACCAACAACTATACTAAGCTAAAATGCATGAGGTCTAAATGAAAATTTGAGCAAACAAATAGGAAAATACTCTATCTGCTTTGGCTGTAGGAATAGTCACATAATGGAATTCTAGTAGTTGCAGGAACAGACCATGCCAAATTCTTAACTAATTACTAAATAGAAAGTAAAAACTAAGATAAAGGATGGAATTCTCACCAAGTGGGCCCCCTTGGGTGAGTATCCCTTAAGACAAATGTAAACTCAGATGTACTAACTTATAAACTCATTTTATTCATTGGAAAGCACAAGTACAATAGAGCAACATGACTGTATTACTGAAAAACTAAGAATGCGAGTACACCATCAGATCAAGCAACCTCCTGAGAAGGAGAATTCAAGTCTTATTTATAGGAAGAAAATCTACTAACTAATCACCTAGCAAGGAAGTCAACTCCAACAAATTAGGAGGATGCTACGTTAGGGAAAGCATAAAAAGTGGAGAGGCAGTTATGCATGCATGGAATTTGGTTAGGCATGTTTTGCTTGACCATTTACAATTAAGACCATTTACAAGGTGGTTACAACTTTGATTTGAATAAGGAATCTCCTATCGTCGAGAGTCTTCCCTCCATTGACCTTTGAATGACCACGTTGTTGACTATTATGGCGAATGACCAACTAGCAGAATCTTCTTCAATTTTGTAGGTTGCTAATTATATCTGCATAATAATATTAGTACGCACAAAAAATTTCATATCTATAACTATCTTAAAGTAGAATTCAGTAATCCACATGTAAAATCAACATAGATAGTTCATATAGCATGTCAATGTCATTAAAGATTGTAAAAATAAGCTTATGCCCCATTGTCTATGGTTTTGAGGAAATATCATAAAAGGATTAACATCCAAGCATCAAAGTCTATGAAAATTACAAAAAATAGACAATAAACTTCTATCAAAATTGAGTCATAAACTGGACTCATCACTAATCATAAAAATGTTGTCTGCTATAATTGCAATAAATCAAGACATATCTCAAAGGTTTGCAGAAGTAAGAAGGGAAGCAGTCTGCTCTGGTAGAGAAGAATGATCTAATAAAGAAGATAGAAAAAGAAGAAATGAAGCAAGAAATGAATAAGATATGGAAGAAGAAAGAAGAAGAAGAACCTGAAACTACTGATGTGCTTGTGCCGTCATTCGGTATAGACAATTCCTTTGGGAATTAGATCTAGCATGGTCTTAGGGGGAGCATTATCAGAAAATTATAAAAAACCCTTGGAAAAATATCATGTTAGAGGTTGGCACGAGGATGAAATGTGAAGAATGAAGAATCAAAGGTTTTGGAAAGGGATCTGGAAGAAAAAATGTTGACATAGCAATTTACAAACCGAATTAGGGTTTTTTGTATTGAGAAGAATGTTTTTCTTGGAATTTTTTTGATGTTTGCCGCATTTTAATGCATTTTAGGGAAAAATTGATGGTGTATTTATAAGTTGAAATTTGTAAGTATTCTTGATTAATTGAACATTTAAAGAAATTGAAAGGTACCTTGGAGCAATCTCGAAGTGATCTAAAGCAATTCTGAAGGGAATTTGAACAAATTGTCATGAGTAATCAGGAATCATTTCTCAGTTTGCAAAAGGGGAGAAGGAAAACAAAGAGTTTTTGATTAAACATTAACAAATTTAATAAAATTAAGCATGAAAATGGACAAAGGATTGAGTGGTGACATTCCAATAAAGCTGAAAGGAGTTGAATTGGAAGAATTTGATCATAAAAAGATGAAAGAAATGGAACTAGGGCTGAAGGAAAATGAATTACAGAGCATAAAAACCCTAGGTATGGATTTGTGTGGAGAATTTTTGTGGTTTTATGATAAATATTTCATCTTGTTCTTGTTGAATCGTTTCAAGAATGATAGCATTGTATTGGAAAAACCCTACCTAATCATGAAGGGAGCGATTGAAGTGATTACGGGCTTATGCAGTATTGGGGATCTTCCTACAAAGAAAATCATGAAATAAAAAGATGTGGAGGAACTTACTGGCATTAAAAAAGACCCTCGAGCTCTATTGATAAACACTCTCGTGGATTTGGCTGTAAGGTATGTTGTGTACAGTGTTTCTGATAAAATCTATTTCAAAAATTGTGAAGGCTTGACATCGGCTATTGTTGTTTATATTGTAAATATGATGGTTAAGGAAAAAAGGCAGTTTGATTTGTGTAGCCTATTACTTGAAAATCTATCTAAAAATGTTTGAATGTTGGTGGTTGAGGGTTATCCCTTTTGGTTTGGATCTTTTCTTGTGTGCTTGGTCTTTTAATTTTTGGACTCTCTGCCAAGAAAATAAAATGTTGTGTGGGAATCCAACATTCCTATTGGGAAACAAGTCTACAAATACTTGGAATCATTGGCAGATAATGTAAGTGTGTGCAAATCATATTTCACATCATTAAGAACAAATCTATGCTTTGAAATGTCAGCACCAAGTCAGTTTGAAGTCGGTTCATCCTCTGATAAAAGAGAATTGGAAGTTGTCATTAGTGACTCCCCTCTAGAATCAAAGAAAATAAAAGCTAGAACTGAAGACAATTGTATTTTCAAAAGAGAAAGAAAAAGAATCTCTACCTAGATCCGAATCCACTGGTCTAGATGACATCCAGTCTATGTTGGTCAAAGGAAAGATGAAGAAAATTGAATTGTTGTTGTTTGTTTGAAATTTTTTGGATGGCTGAAAGTTTTTGGAAGAATTGGAATATTTTTGCAATTTTGATGTCACCATGTTTACATCTTTTTGGTTGCCCTTTTCCATTGATTTCAAAGGGGGAGAGATTGGAGAGTTTGGATAGATTTGGAAAGCTAGGAGAGATTGGAGAGTTTTTGAAATTTTTTTGGCACATGTTGCCATCAATGACAAAGGGGGACATTGTTAGAAGAAAAGAAGAATAATTATTATCTCTATAGTTTTGTGTTGTCATTAATGTCACCATGTTGTGATTGCAAGTCTAAGTCAGTGCTTGATCCCGTATTTTGGTCCAGTACCTAAATCGGTATTCAAGCTGCACTCTCCAGTATTCTAGTCCACAATCCTCCGTAGTTGACAGTTATTGCTTGTTGTTTTGGGAAATTGTCTATGGTTGTTGAAGGCATGCAAGTTCATAATTTTGTGTTGTGATTCTCATATGGCGTATTGGAATTATTATGTTGATTTCTTTTTGCAATGAATCCTATTCCTAGCTAACTTCTTGGATTAGTTGTGATTTGGTGAATTAATTTTGCTATGCGGATATACGTGTGACCTATCTTAGGTCTATGCCAACATGATATAGCGTGTTGAACATTTGGATTTCCTTTTTTGGAAGATTTTGTGATCCCTTGAAGCTGACAAGTTGGTATTTTTGGGAAGAAAGGAGATGCATCTAATTAGGCTGACCTAATTGATTCTTGCATATAGATCAAGTATATATATGTGTGTATTGGACAATTTTTGAAGATGTGTGTGTGAGTGTGTGTATGATCAATGAAGCAGTAGTGAATATGAAAGTGAAGAAGACCGAGAATGATGAAGTGTGTTAAGACAGTATATTGAGCATTACCGGAACTATATCAACACTTGTTAGGTGCATTATTTTTAGTTCATTTTGGCTATGAATCCCAATTTTGTTTTATGAATATTTTTGTATTAAGTGAGCCTCCCTTGTAAGCAATGATCCTTTGTATCCAAACAGTGAGTCCTTTCAAGGCAATGAGCCCTTGGTAGTGAGCCTTATATATTTAGTTTTGAAACTACTTTATATTGTGAGTTAATCCTCACCATGGTTTTTACCTTATTGGGTTTTCCACGTAAAAATGTTGTGTTCATTGTGTTGATTCTAATTTCTATTATCTGCATTTCATGTTCATACTTAATAGTTACAGAATAGTGTGGTTATGGAATTGATAAGTGTTGAAGTTTTAAGTTTGAATTTTTGTGACAACTTATTCACCCCCCTCTCAATTGTCCTACACCTTTTAACAAAAGACATACTTATTTAGATTCAAGGAAATACCATATTCCATGTAGTTCTCAAAGAATTGTTCAAGGTGGCAAAAGTGATCACAAACATGTTTTGAAAAGACTATTATGTCATCCATGTAGACCAACACAGAAAATTTAAATACACCTTGAAATGCTATGTCCATGGCCCACTAAAATGTGGCACCAACATTGGTTAACCTAAAATTTATCTTGCAATAAGCATAGGTACCTCATTTGGTAGTAAATTTTGTCTTATGTTGGTCATATTCTTGGACTAGAATTTTATTGTAGCCTAAGTAGTTGTCCAAGAAAGAGAATCTTTCAAAACCAATAACCTTTTGCAAAATTTGCTCCATCAAAGAGAGAGGTTAATGATCCTTTAAGGGGGTTATATCTAGGTCTCTAAAGTCCATACAAATCCTTATTTCCCCATTCTTCTTTCTGATGGAGACTAAGTTTGCCACCTATGAAGAATGTTTGACGAGAAAATATGATCCTAGCCTCTATTAGTTTAGTCAACTCCTTCCTGATCAAGAATAATCTTAGGATTGACAAGTCTTTGTTTTTGTTTTATAGGCTTACGTTTTGGGCCTGAGTCAATGGTATGATGGGCTGGGTTAGGATCAAAACCTTTTAAATCCTCATATGCAATTACATCATCACAAACCTTAAAAATATTAATGAAAGTTTCATTGTCAATTTTGGAACATACCTTCCCTAGCTTCAAAGATCTTCCTTTTGTAATTGTGACTAGCTTGTAGTCACCCTTCTTTATAGCTAGGCTTATTTTCTTTTGCTTCAACTATCATTTGAATTAAATATAACCTCAAGAGTGATGAGACCTTTCGGCAACATGGTTTTTTAGTTGCATGGTCTAATCTTCATATTGGCCTTGCAACTTAGACTGATTTTTAGTATAAAAAATAGCCCCTCATTGATAAAATTGATGTGTTAATCATTTTCAAAGACCTACCAATTTAACTAGTTGTCTAGAATAGAAAGTCTTACAATGAGCTTGATATATTGTTCTTTCACATTTGAAATATGTGTTGGTATGTCAAATTGAGAACCAACTATTGTAATTTTTTTAGCATGCTTATTCTAACCTTTAGGGATAGTCTAGATGTTAAAGCCTTCAAAACCCTTAATAAAATTTGAAACCTTTGTTTGTAGGATTTGAGTAGGTTATTTTTGGTTATGCTTTGCATTCTATTTTGGTTGAAAACTAATTCACTATCTCCAAGTACCAGCAACAATTTGATCATCCTTTTTTGTGCAAGTTGGAGACCTTGGTTAATGGATTCATACTCAACCATATTGTTGTGGACACAAAAAAGTAACCCTTCTAGACTTTTTCTCATGTTCAGGCCTTCCTAGTGGACTTTGGCTTGATTTTTCCTAGATTTAATGTTGTAATGTGGTTAATACATTCACATTAGGTCTTGGATCCTTGTGAGTCATTAAGAATTCTAGGATATCTTGTAAAATTTTTGTGAAGTCTTGTAACCCACTTTCACACTTTTCTAGGACCCTTTCATCATAATTCACCTAAATAACCTCTTTTTATCACTTACCAAGTACTATTTCAAAGTGTTGTAAAGTGTTGCAACCCACTTTCACACTTTTCTAGACTTGTCATCACTAATTCAACCCTTTCTCTTGTTCAAATGACCCCTTAATACACTTTCCCAACCATTTTTAAGTGTGTTTTTTAGGATATTCCCGTTGGAAAAAAATTAATTCCCTTTAATTCCTGACACCCACATATTTTTCTTAAGTGGGACTAAGTTGCCAATAGGGGCGACTTAGTCCTTTTTGGCACAAAACTCAAAATTATTTCAAATTTCTGGTAGGATTTTGTCCTCTAACACTTTAGGTTGGCCTGTGATGTGCTATTTTCAAGAAATTTTAGTAAAATCAAGTATAAATAAGGGTTTATCTCCTCATTTTTCATATCCTATTCAACTATTCATTCAATCATTCACTTGAGCAATTAACTTAATCATTCTCAAGTATTCAAGCACTCTAAGCATAATCAATTCATCCATTGGAGCACTTCATTGCATATCTTCAAATTTATACATTAAGGGTTTGGTAAGTTTATAACATTGCATGTTGTTTATTTATCATTCTCTTTCCATTTCATTTCATTTCATAGGGTTTGATTACCAAACTAGGGTTTGACCAAGGCAAACCCCTATACTCTAACCCTTGACCATTTTTCCCTCTTTCTATGTAGATTTGTCAAATAAATAGGTGTTGAAAAGTGGTCAAGAATTCATAAAAGTCACTCAAGTCAACATAACCCTAATTCAAGCTTGGAGACACTTTTTGCCCCTTTTTCTACATAATTAAGTGCGAACACCTATCAGAAAAGAAAGCACAGACTTGAAACTACAAGATTCTATCCTGAGATTCCCAAAATTTGTAGGTGGAATAAGTCGCCACTAGTGGTAGATTAGTCCCACTGCCAGGCTTGAAAAGTGGTTTCTGCATTTTTGGATACCCATTTGGCAGATTCTTGTTTCAACAAGTTTTCCTGAAACTGGGACTAAGTCGCCCAGCCTAGCGTGGGTGTCCAAGTCAACATTTTTAGTCAATTTTTTAGGATTCTAGAATCTCTCCACATACCGTTTTAGATTCCAGGTGCACCTCTCCAATTATGTTCATTTATTTCATCATTTACTTGCATTTTTTAGGTGTTTCTGCATATCATAATGTGTTTTCCAACACGTCACATTTCTTAGGTTTTGCATCATTAGATCATTTCCTTTTCAAATTAGTGCATTAGTACATCATAATTAGACATAATACATCTCATTTACATTAACTTTGAGTGTAGAAAATTTCATTTTGGACCCCATTTCTTTCTCCTTTTAGGTGAAAAACCCTAGAAGGAGCTAAAGTAATATGGTCAATCCAAAATCATTGTCCACAATTGTTAGTGCAATTAAATTGAAGCCTGGTGCACTCACGGTAGGAGGGTTCCAAAATGAATAGTTTGAACTATGCATCAATGAGTCAACACAATAGAAATAACACAACAAATTGATATGTGAACATGAAACTTCATTGAATTGATAATCATAAAAGCAACATATGCCCCAAGGGTGAATATCCAGGGCTCATAGGCCTACCACAAGGGTTGACAATCATACAACTGGCCAATAGGCCTTATTATATGCCCCCAAAAGGTTTATGTGGAAATGTAATGATCCTATTAAAACACCTAACTTAGAATTGATGGTCTATGATGAATTAAAATTCTTATAAATATGCTCCTAAAGCCCCAATATAGGTTTTCATCGAACACAAGGGTCAATAACCCGATGAATGATCATACATGAAGGTCGGCCTCAAAATATGGAAAGATAATTCCACGTGAAAAAGAAGTAACTTTCAAATCTCCAAGATAGGTCCCAATGAACCCAAGATGCTTTAATGATGTTGCATTAGACTTTGCACGATTTGGAATAGTTTAGCACTAAAAAATCTGGACCAGGTTGGCCCCAAATGCTCTAACTGGTAAACATAGTGAAATTCTGAGAGTGATAACTTCTATTAGACAAATGCAAATGATGTGAAATTTGGATATGTGATATATGTCGATGTGTAAATATTATATCCTACTCCATGAGTTGAGAAATACTGATGTGGAAAAATTTAGAATGAACTATTGAAATTGGTACTGAATGCAATGCAAGAAAAAAATATTTTTGGTTGATATAGGATTTCTTTACAACCAAGGATTCTCTTGCATCAAAGTCTAAAAGAGAAGTAATTTTTCTCCCTACTTGGGGATACTAGCATCACAATAGAACCTACACCATTCTTGTTTCTTGAGCCATCAAAGAAATAATTTCCACAACCCCTTTGGATATCCTTAAGTTCTTATGAGGTTGGGGATAGGAGCATCTTCCTCATGAATGTAGTAAGTGAAAAGTTTGATTTCTTTTGCTTTAGTGGGTCAAACAGAAATGTGTTACCCTATTCATATAGAAAATAATTAGGAACCTCCTCCAAAAGAGTTGTAGGATCATGAATAGTACACTCCTTCATTTGATCACTGTGCAATGTACAATTCATTTATGAAATTGGGAGTGTAGGGCTCAATGTGATCTTTGGCAATCAGAAATTGAATTTTATGGTCACCTTTGTACCATATCTTGTTCTAAATAACATGTATGACCAATCGAAAGATAGATATCCACCTATCTTGGCAGTGAACTCTTTGAAAAATAGATAGAAAATAAGGTAGGGAGGTCTATGAATGATGTGTCTTACAATATATTATAGCCAAGGTATGCATGTAAGGACAATTTTAAATCCTTAATGACCCCCTCTTTCTTGAAAATAGTACCATCCAATTGTACAATTCCCTTAGTCATAGGTTCATACTTAATTCCAAGGAGACTAGCTACCTTTTTTGGCATAACAAAACTAGTAGCATTAAAATCAATCATATAATTATATACTATATAATCTCCAATAATTAAGGAAAAATAGAAATGGGTGACTTATTGATTTTAATTGAATTCCCCTCTTCCTTGGGTTGCATTAGGCTAGTTGGTGGAGTAACTCCTTTCTTTGCTAGTTTATCATTGAGCTTCTTAATCCCTTCCAAAGCTTGTTGCAAAAAATCTCTTTATGATGGTATGGATAGAGCCTCCCACATGGTGACGTTAAAGTTATCCTTCTTCATTTGATCAATTATATTGAAAGGAGGTTTAATAAACTTAGATAAAACTCTTGGAATAGAAAGGTATAACTTTTTTTATTGGATGACTTGCAGTTTTCCTATGCTTTGTTACCCTTTCCAATAATTAGATTTGGTTGTAGAATAGTTTTTCTACCTATTGTACTCAAAACTATAGTAGCTTGGAGTGGTTGGGAGACTGATTCTTGACCAACTATGGAATATTTTCCACTATACATTACTCTTTTCTTCAACCTTGTGTTCTAGGCCACTACATCAACACTTAATTGGTTTAGGCCACAAAATTCTTCCTCATGCCAATTGGCCTATGTAGAGTCTAGAAGCATGTGATCTTGTCTACTAGAATCTACTTGGTTTGCATCAAATATTTTTCCTAAAGTTGAGGGTTCACTTTGAACTATTAGAATTTGTGAAAACTCTCCATTTTGATAGGTATTTTGGTTATGTGGTTGATTCCAAGGGTAACACCAATCATGTTCTTGAGCTAAGTTTTTGTAAATTGGAACAAGATCATTTGAAGTTTTAGTAGTGGCTACATTTACACTATTTAAAGGTTTGGTATAATTCAATTAACTTTTCCCTTGATATGACTTCATATTTTGCTGGTAATTTTGAATTTAAGGATAGTAAGGTTTGTTGTTTAGAAATTGTTTCCTCTTTATTTTCACTAACGCATTACCAAAATTTTGCAATAAGGCTTTAAGCTCATGCAATTCATTTGAAGGTGTAGTAGAAATAGATGCTTGACTAGTAGATGCAATTGGAATAGGAGACAATGTGGCCATTGAGGAAGAAACTCTGGGAATAAAGGCATTGGTAGTCTTGGGGCTATTTCCTATATTGTATTAGACAACTATATATCATGATGGAAATGTCACATACATTTGGTAGAGTCACTCTACCCATAGATTGTATCAGAATATTCACATCACTGTTAAGAGCCCTTAAATGGTATAGGAAGGAATGATTAGGAGAAGGCTTCACCAAGGTAGGGATTCTATCTCAAGTATTTTGAAATTTGAAGTTAAAATATCCCATGAATTTATGTGGTTCCCTCTTAATTGTTGCCAATTGTTCCACCAAGGATAAGTGATCACTCTTGTCCTCAAATTTTTTACATATCTTCTCATCTAGATCATCCTAATTGTGAATGGAGGTAGGCTGCAAACCTCTATATCATTGTAATGTTTTTCCTTTCAAGGATGTGGCTAGGAGTCTAACAACCATATTGTCTTTTAGGATTTTGTGTATGGAACATATATTGGCCATGTCTTAGATGTTTTCTATTAGAGTAGTAGATGTCTCACAGATGAAATAAGGAGTAATTTTCAAAGTATTCATAGGTATGTAATCCCTTTGGGCTAATGCGAGAGGGATACCACCATTAAAAGTGACAAACACTTGATTTATAGGGACAAACATATGAAATAATGGTTTGATTATCTAGGTGGTAAGAGTTTTAGGTTGAAGTAATCTACTAAATGGAGGTGTGGACTAAGATCGAAGAGGTGGATTTATAAAATCCCTAATTCTCCATACTAGTGATAAAGAATATCTATTTATTCTTTTGGAAGTAGAAAATAATAGTTCAATGTATTAAAAATTACCTCTAGAAGATACCCTTATTTTAATTTTAGGAATGAATTTGTAGGTTTCATCTAGAACCAAGATTATTGAGTTGATACAGTCACCAAAATTTGATTACAAAGTCACCAAGTACCTTGTTGGATTCCTATTTAAGGTTGAATATACTAAGAATGACACCACTTTCTCAGTAGGATGGAAATATTTCATCAAAATGGTCCCACTAAGCATACCAAAAATTGTTGTCACATGAAATTATACCTTTTTGAATGTGTTCAACATTCCAATGACACAATGGAACTAACCTTGAGATATGGGACCTTGCAAAAAGGGTCAAATCTTTAGAGAAGGCCAACTTAATTTATCATCTAGATGCAACAATACTAGTCCAATCCATTACTAGATACCTCCACACTAATCCTAATATATCAACCTATAGAAGGAAAAGGAGAAGAGAATGTTGAAATTTGAAAAATTGTGATGCACCAAGATTAAAGATGTTTCTTCCTACTTGTGATTGTGAAGTCAATAAAATCACTAAAGAAGTTTACACAATTCCCAGTTTCATCAATTTTACAAGAAAGCAAAAAGGTTGATATTGGAAGGATCAAAAGTGGTAGAGGTTACCCACTGTTGAACCCCAATCCTAATACTTGCAAAACAGAATGAACAAACACATTAGAAGATAAAATGAAAGCAAGAACAAGGATTCCCCATGAAATCCATTAGCATAGTTTATAATAGGAAAGAAGAATGAAGAACACAATGAAATAGATTAAAATCCTATTAAAACAAGCAAACTCTTGATCCCATGGGGGAATTGGTGCCAATTTGATGTGAAAATTGGCCCTTTCCCAACTCCTATGATGCAAGATTGATGTGTGATGAAGAGTGATCCACTTTGTTGATGCTTGATAATTGCTCCAATAGAAAAATATGCATAACCTAGCTATGAACTCAATTATAATGGATGAAAATTGCTAATGATTTGAGCATAGTAAGTTTACTCAAATTGTGGATGATCAAATGAGGAGATTAGCCTCTTATTTATAGATGAGATTGATGGATGAATGCCCAAAATAGAGCATTGTGGGATTAAGAATTAGCCAATGGCAAAGTGCCACTTGTCAACATGTGAGAGGATGAAGGATGTGCAAGTTTTGAGGATTGTGCCAATAAATGCATATATTTGAATTTTGACTTTGTTGAAATGACATGCAAGAGGGAAGGAAGAATGCATTGAATTCCACTTGGCTCAAGGAAAAGGACATGTAAGAGAGAGTAAATTCCTTGTTGGAAAGACTCATCCTACTTGGATTTTAAATTCAAACTTGGGGAATATTCCTTAAAATATGCCTTGTTGAGGAAAATAGAGATTTAATAAATCAAATAAGTCTATTTTCATGTGCAAGTGGTAAAAGATGGAGGATGGGACATGAGGAGAGATTAAATTAATGCAAGTTGATTAATTTAATGAAGGGATTAAATGATGTGACCTATTTGACTTAAATTTGTGGATTTATTTTAAATCAAATATGAGAAGAATGTGATAAGGGATTAATTAAATAAGGATTTTGATTTATTTAATTAAAAGAGATGATGTTAGATTAAACTAAATAAGGTTTTAATTTATTTAATCTAATAGATAGACTTAAGAGATTTAATCAAATAAAATTAATTATTTTTAATTAAATAGGATAATTAGATTAGAATGGTCAATTTAATTATCAAGAAAGGTGACTTAATTAGATAACTGACTTATTTAATTAAGAGAGGAATATTGACGAATTTAATCCAATAAAGGTATTTGATTAAATGGTTAGACCGAAGGATGATTCAGGATGAAACGATGTTAGTGGTGAGGATCAGATGTCCAATGTCAATCAGTATATTTTACGTGTCTACACCCACAATAAAAACTTATAAAAAATTAGCACAATCATAGAGCCTATGAAGATGATAAGATTTTATTCATGTATAGAGATAAAAAATTACAAAAGATACAAGCATTGATAAGAGGTGAAATAAAATATTAATGCAAAGGCATAAAATCCAATTTTATAACTATAAAATACAAAGGTTACATAAGTGCTAGAGAAAATCTAGGGAAGACCCATTACAATGAGCACAAAAGTTCCTTATATTCATCTACAGGTCATAGAAGAGATAGAGCACACGACTAGGTTAAAAAACCCTAGCCACTACCCTACAAGTCATATAAAAAATGTGTACTTCAAATCCCAAGCTGAAAGCCCACAAGAATGGCCTCGACACCTTATATATGCTTCCACATTAATGAATCCAATGGATAATGAAAATTATCCCCCACAAAATCAATAGAAATGTCACGGATAGGGATGGCACTCTAACAAAAAAGAGTCTACAAACAACAAATGAAGTATGGGTGCCATTTTTTCCACTTGTAATTGGTAAATTTTTTTTTAAAATTAATTCATATAGGTCCAAGAATCATAAGTGGTGTTTGGGCAAGTCACTACAATATTAATGGAAATTTTTGGGTCAAACCATGAAAATATGACAAACTTGTCGAAACCACCCTTGGATCTCAAACTTTTGACAAGAACTAAAGGTGATGGGAACTCAAGAGAAATAGGAAATAAGGAGAAATGGGAACTCGAGTGATAGGATGACATTGGAACTAGGAACTTTGGTCCAAAAATCCATACGAAACCTGAAGTTCTAATAGGACTGAAAGAGGAAGTGAGGATAGGGAAATAAAATAGACATTTGGACTTGGTCCAAATGTCCATTCGGGACCCAAAATTTTGATAGGAACTAAAGGTGATGGGAACTCAAGAGTGATGGGAACTTGGGTGATAGGAGGACATTGAAATTAGGAACTTTGGTCAAAAAATCCTTGTGAGACTTGAAGTTTTAATAGGACTAAAATAGGAAGGGAGATAGGGAAAGAAAATGGACATTTGGACTTGGTCCAAATGTCCATGTCCTTTGGAGAACCAAAATTATGAAAAGAACTAAAGGTGATGAGAACTTGGGTAATAGGAGGACACTTGAACCATAAACTTTGGTCCAAAAATCCCTATGGGACCGAAGTTTCGAATGGGACCAAAAGAGAAAGTGGGGATAGGGAAAGAAAGTGGACTTTGGACTTGGTCCAAATGTCCTTTAGGGACCCAAAGTTATGACAAGAACCAAAGGAAATGGGAACTCAAGCAATGGGAGAACATAGAAATTGTGAACTTTTGGTCCAAAAATCCCTACAAGCTCGAAGTTTCAATGAGACCAAATAGGAAGTAGGGATAGGGAAAGAAAATGGAACTTTCGACTTGGTCCAAATGTCCTTTTGAGACCCAAAATTATTACAGGAGCTAAATGTTGGTGTGAATAAAGTCTTGTACCTAGTTAATTCCTTTACTAGATACTTAGAGGACTTAATTCACATGTTAAGTTTACTTAGGATATACGAATTTTCTAGAAGTCATAGTTGTCTTATCTAGACTTCACATCATCCTAGGTAGTTATAAGTTAGTTTTCTCATGTGATAGGATTAAGACACTTGTCATGATATTTTATTATCCTATCTCTCATCCTTGATTTTATAAGCCAGACATCTCTAGCATATTTTGTATTGCATTGCATTGTATTGTAGAATATTGCAATTCTTGTTTGGTGGAATAGAATATTCCATTGTTGCTTCTCTCGATTTCTTGTGGAGGTTATTTGATATTGTAGATTGAAGATCTTGGGTTGCTCACTTCAACACTAAAGGTGGTAGAACTCAAGGGCGGCAAGAACTCAAGCAATAGGTGGACATTAGAACTAGGAACTTTGGTCCAAAAATCCCTACAAGACCCAATTTTTTTATGGGAAGAGGAAGTCAAGATAGAGAAAGAAAATTGACATTTGGAATTGGTCTAAATATCCTTTCAAGACCCTAAATTCTAACAAAAACTAAAGGTGATAGGAACTTAGGTGATTGGAGGACATTGGAACCAAGAATTTTGGTCCAAAAATCCGCGTGGGATCGAAAGTTTTGGCAAGACCAAAAGAAGGAAGAGGAAGTTTTAGCCACCTTTTCATATTTTCAAATGGGTATTTAATTGAAGTTTGGGAAAGGGATAATACAACTACCAAAGGCATATTTTAGCATGATAAACCCATTAAGAATTCTCATATCAACTATAACTAATAGGAAATAAAAGGGGAGGTATAAAGTGGAAAAATATATCTAGAGGGATAAAGAGAGGTGAGATAAAGTGAAATGGAGATAGAGAAATAACTCCATGGAGAGATGGGGAAATATGGGAAGATAAAGAGAAAGATATGGATATAGAGAGGGGGAATGGAGGAAAGGAGGCATTTATACATATAAGCAGAGAGATAGGTCTAGATAGGGAGAGGTGGGGGAGAGAGATAGATAAATATATAGATAGTGAGAGGGATAAGGGGATAGATACAAAGATATATAGAGGGATAGTAAGAGATAAAGGGTGAGATAGAGAGAATTAGAGATAGAAAAATAAAGATGGATAGAGGCATGGATATAGAGAATGGGACAAATAGGTAAATATGGGAAGAGAAAGAGAGAGACATAGAGCTATAGATAAAGAGGGGGGGAAAGAGTGGAAGAGATGGGGAGGGAGAAAGGGGTAGAGATATATAGAGATATATCTAGAGAGGGAGAGAGGGAAGAGGGGGAAAAATAGCTCAATATATAGAGAGGGATATGGGAGAGGGAAAGAGCGAGAGATATATAGAGGGAGAGAGAGAGAGAGGTGCAATAAAGAGAAGCAGAGATAAACAAATACATATGGAGAGAAATATAGATAGGGAAAGAGAGATATAGAGAAACATGGGAAGAGAAATAGAGAGAGGTAGAGATAAAGTGGGAGATATAGAGAGGGAGCAGAGAGAGAGGGGAGAGACAGGTAGAGAGATAGGTCTAGAGATGGAAAGGGAGAGGAGAGAAGGAATAGAGGGAGGGAGAGAGAGAGAGGTAGATATAACTTAAGGTATAAAGAGGGAGAGGGTAGAGGGAGATGGAGATGGCAGATATAGATAGAGGGAGAGATAGAGAGATAGGGAGATAGAGATAGAGAAAGATATGGAAAGAGAGAGAGAAGGTAGAGGGAGAGGGAGAGATATACGTAGAGGGAGATATAGAGATCTAGAGAGAGGTATGGAGAGAGATAGAGAGATAGGAAGAAAAAGGTGGTGAAAGATATGGATATAGAGAGATAGGAAGACATAAGAGAGAGGGAGAGATAGAAATATGAAAAAATAAAGATAGAGATAGGATGTGTTATAGAGGGAGGGATAAAAATAGGGCTAGAAAGAGATGAAGAGATAAGGAGATAAAGATAAAGAGAGAAAGAGATTGAAGGATAAATATGGATATGTATATATATATATATATAGAGAGAGAGAGAGAGAGAGGAAAGTTGAGATATAGATATATAGATCTATGAAGATGGAGAGTGGGAGAGAGAAGGAGAGAGAGGTAAAGGTAGATAGAGAGGGAGAGAGGAAGATATTGGTATACATGAAGATAGATAGAGAGAGGGAGAAAGGGAGAGGGAGATAAATGGATAGAGAACAAAGAGGTAGATGGAGAGATAAAGATAGACAGAGATAAGTGTTCAGTTAGTAATTTATAATTCAATAATTCTATTTTAAAACATTTAATTTTTAATTTAGTTGAATGAATATATTGATGGTGCTTTTGAATGTTTAATTAAATTAATTAGTAGCACGAAATAAAGTGCAATTAAATTGCAATTAAAATGGTATTTCCTAAATATGTATGAGGAAAAAATAAAATAGAGAAAATAAATTTTTTTTTTATTTTAATATTCAGTTATTGGAAAATTTGAGGGAGAAATTTGGTGCAATAATTAAATCAATTGAATCTCTAATGTTTGGAATTAAAAATTTCCTTCATTTTTAATTGTCTTGGGCGTCAAATCTTGGGGGTAATAACTGATTTGTGCATCGTGATAATCCTGCCACGATAGTAATATCTTCATCGGCGTAATCATCTCTTGTATGTGGGCATTTGGTTAATATTCTAACTGATTCTTGGATGGAATTGGAGCCTTTTGATCGCATTCGCTTCTAGTCTTGCATGGTTGGGGGCAACGAATTCTAGAAAATGGTTTTCTCAAAAGTAAAAATGGGAAGTTCTATAGAGGCCGAAGAAAACGAAAACTTGGAAGCGATTGGTCGAGTATGGATTGACATTTCCCCCATTTAGAGTAAGGCTGTGCTGCAGAGCTTCGTCGAATTTCCATTCCTTTCTGGAACCAAGATGATGCTTATGGAGATTTTGGGGGAGCTCATTGTATGATTAAAGGAGGTTATAGCACTGTAATGGAGACATTAGCAGGAGCTATTGAAGATGGAGATGAATCTGGAAGAGGATGTTTCTTTTGTTGCATTCTTACTCATATAGAAATTTATCTGTTTCTGTATTATTTTGGGTATCATTCTAAACCCGGTAGATTATTTGTGTTCTTGGCCTTAAGTATCGCTAACATCTATTTGTGGTTGCAGCGTACAGATAACTTTATGCTTTGTGACATCTCCATTTATGCTAAATGTATAAACTATCTGGGTTGTGTATTCATTTTCTTAATTATTTTCCATTGTGTGTTATATCATTGGTATTGTGTCAAACATGATTTATTTATTGGCTTGTTGAAACATTTTGATATTATATTATGACTTCTGTGTCAATTTTTGTGTTTATAGCGATTGGTATTGACTCACCAGGTAGCAAAACGTATTCATGATCTCATCAAGATTTTCGTTGTCAATTTGGAAGATTACAGTAATGATTTTCATTAAAATGTGCAACTCTTTAATTCGGCTGACTGAAGGTATTCTGGTTTTAGATCAACTTCTTGTGAAGTTAATTTTAATCCTGTTATTTAATTTTGAGTCTTTCTGTGATTTTCATTAAAATGTGCAACTCTTTAATTCGGCTGACTGAAGGTATTCTGGTTTTAGATCAACTTCTTGTGAAGTTAATTTTAATCCTGTTATTTAATTTTGAGTCTTTCTGTCAGACCACTTCCATTGTCAAATTTGGTTAGTCAGTTGATGTCTTCTCTTTTATTGGGTGTTTTTCCTTCCTCTTGCTTTACTAAATTCGATTGCATGTTTTATTTTGGTAGATTCGATCATTTTTTTTAAGATTCCTTGACCAAAATGTTTAATGTGCTTTTCCTTTATTGAATGTTTGGGTTATTTCACAGTCTTCCCCGGCCATGGCTTTGCTTTTTGAGTTGATTGAGGAGACTCGTCTCCATGCTCCCTGTTGATGTTGTCACTACTATAATTGTACATCTTGTATCTTGCCTCTTGCCAAATTGTGTAGATTAATTTCCTTATAATATGCATTTTGTTCAAAGTGATGTCATGCATACTTCTTAATATCGACAGTTATGGTTTATAATTCTTGATAAACGTTGCTATTTAAATATAAATACATATATGACCCATAAGAGCAGTGATGATAACTTCATCCTGAGATATTTTTCTCTAAGGCTCATGGCTATGTTTTTAGTCTTGCATCTGTAAAACGCATATTTTCTCTATATAGCACCTCATTTATAAGTCCTCAAGGGGATGGCTTAAAGAGCACACTCTAAGCTCTGACTTTCTACACGAGTCAAAGTTTTATTTCCGTTTCCGTTTTTCTGTTTGGTCACGTCAATCACGGTTATCACATTCACGGTTAAGTTTTAAATTTTTTCAAAAGTCCTCCTCCCGCCCAACTAGCAGTCACAATCATATTCTCCTGCCTACTACCAACTATCCAATCCTTTGAAAACATAGACGCAGCACTCTGCAAAGTAGGCAGGGAAGTGCAGAACCAATTGAGGGTACCAAACAAGTCACCCTACAGTAAGGCTTCCATCTTATTCATCGTTTAATGGTTCGATTTTCGTGGATTGTCGAAGGAAGACGTCAAGATGTCTATTTATGACGGCTCTTCGTCTATTAAAGTAAAACATAAAAAGGAGAAAAGGGATACCAATTCTTGGTCTGGTAGAAGCCACAATCTACAATAAGATTAGGGCGGAAATGAACAATGACATTCTTAGTACTCTTTAAATTCAACCCCTCATAAATGTGCTATTTAGGTTATGTTTTTCTTTTTGCTATAAGGATTTTTTGTATCAAGTTTATCTATTTGGCCATTAGTACTTCAAATTTTATACTCAACTCTATAAAGTGTTATTTTTGCACAGGTTTCTTATTATGATACCTAAATCCCATCTCAATCTCCACAAGAAGCTTAGCAATGAAGGGATGGTATAAATAGAATATGGGAATCACATAGCAATGCTGCTCCTCACCCACATAAATGGCCACGCAGCCCTTGGGGACGACCTTCTTTCTAGAGGAAGACTCCAAAGGGCAGATGAGGGTTCCATTTCTAGACTTTGTCTTCTCTAGGGAAGGCCTCATGCGGCTGGGAATTCAACCGCGAGACCTCAACAAGGATATTTTTTACCTCAGACAGTGAAACAGGTGCCAAATTTAGTTTCCAAAGAGGCATGGGAGCTTTCTGACTTTGAAATCTCGTCTACCCACTTTAATCTCCATGGCAACCTAGAAACTGTGATCTCTGTAAAATGCTTAGTATCACGACAGACTAGATTCAGATATATTGTGGCTTAGCAATCCATTTCAAATATTTTTAAGGGATAAATATTTCAAAATGTCATGTGATGGTGATTCCAACAATCCACATGATATGAGAAGTCAAGAAAATACAGGATTCAAGTTAGTCCATTCATACAATAAGACCATTGAGATTATGGAGGTGTGGCATAATTCCACAATAATGATGCCTCACATGCATGATTAGGATGTGTCGAATGTTAAAGTTTTTTGAAAATATTACTAAAATAGACCTGTGTGCACGTTTCCTTGATAGCAAGTATTTTAGTGGATTTTTCCAATCTAGCAAAGATTTGAGTGTAGTGTGCACTATGCATGCAAAATGTTGTAGAGGATTGATTAATTCTTATGCATGAAGTTTTTGATGCAAGTTTTGGCTTGTATGTGTCTAGATGTTTTATACCTATTCTATTTTAATATTCTTTTGGATCTAGTATCATAGTTCTATTAATTCCTAGAGCAAGGATTTAATGGGCATTCTTTTGGAGATCATAAATGAATTTTTGTAGGTGCTTTGTGGCTATTAAATGATGTTTTTTCTTTTCTATTTCTTGTAGATGGATAACCCCAAGGTGATATTCTTTAAGAAAAATTCAAATCTAATTATATCTTTTTGTCACTATTATGAATTTAATGATGTTATAAAGGTTCTATTTTTCTTCCTATGCTTTGTGGTCCTACTATGTGTCACCATCTTACAAATCATAATGATAAAGAGCTATATATTAAAAATTTCACTATTGTAATATGGTTGGTCTTTTGAGTTGATTCCTACATAGCTTGTTGTTGTAGCATGTTCTAAGTATTTAACTAATGAAAGTTTATATTTTTTGAAGACATAATTATGTTTGAATAATTTGTAGGATTGTTTACTATTTACACATTATGTGCATGATTCTTTGTATTGATAAGTGTATTCATTATTAACTAGAAGTACCTATGAGATTGAAAATTGTTAGTTTTCTCATACATTTGTTGGTATGCTTTTTGTGTATTGGTTTGGTAGATGGGGATATAAAGTGTTTATATGGCTCCTTTGAACATCCCTCTATTCAACATATGCGAGCTCTTTTATATTTATAGTGGATGTGTAAGTATGTTTTTATATGGAAGGCTTCTTATCTATGTGGTTTGTACATTAATGTGCATATCAAGATTAATTGTAGATGTAAGTTTTATTTCCATGTTGGTAGGATCAACCCTATTTCCCTCATTGTAGTAGGCACCAATTTAGAAGGCCAAATAATTAAAAATTTGTCAAAAAACATTATATTTTTAATTTGGTTCTTCCCCATTCTACATATCTCAACTCTTTAAATATATTACAATCTTAAGAGGGCTATTTAAGTGTTATTCTTTGTGAGGTGTGTTTTATATTCATGCATGAAGGGTATAACCTAGACCATTGAATAAGTATTTTGGAGAAACAAGTGGCATATATTTAGTCTTATACATGAAGCGTTATTGGCTCATAAGAGGTTAGTGTTCTTGATTGTTATCAACTATCACAATAAAAATTAGTGACAAAATTTGGAATTGTTAGGTGAATAGCATATGTTGTATACCCAAGACTTGTTGCATCTAAAACACTAACCTTAGGAACACCCCTTTGGACCAGTAGAGCCTAAAGATGGAGCTACTCTTCCTCTTGAATTAGTCCTAACTATCCTTGCTTGATCATAAGTGCTAGCACAATGTCCAAAGTTGAAATTCCCTAGCCTTCGGGGTTGAGCTTATTTTTAGGGTTTTGGAGAGCTAAATGTTTTAGAGCCAACACTTTGCATAGATCTAACATGTTAAGCCTAAGACTTTGGGTAGGTTTTATTTGTTTCCTTTCAAGAAAGGAGTTGGTTCTCAACTCTTAATATTAGCATGTGTAGCTTAGTTGGTCAACATTTATTGTGTTAGGAGAGCATAGTATAATGCTTATATTTTTTATTCTCTTTTATTGGTTATGATGGGATTTTCCTATTTGAGGTGTAGTCCTCTTGACATTCCTAGTGATATCAATGATGTTACTAGGGATATAAACATAGAAAAATGCATGATGATATTGCATGTAATTTGTTTGTTTCATTATTTTATGAATCATCATCTTGGTAATAAATTTTTTCTCCTAGTTTAGTTCATTCATGGAAGGAGCTAAGAGATTCCTTTATATAAATTTGTTAGATTCATTCATTTGTAAGTGGATTTTAGATTTTTAAATTTATGTTAAACAAACATGTTTTCTCATTCACAATTCTTAATTCCATTGGTTTGTGTCTTTGACTATAGTATTCATTACAATGGCTCCCAAAATGAAACCATTAGAAGATGCCTTCAAAGAGGGAATTTCTCTTATTTAAAATCTTATTCCTCAATGATGTAATTATGCATGTTCCCCATGAATTTTAATTCAAACATAGGTCTTGTTCTAATTTTTTGACTCCTTTAGTTTATCAAAATTTTAATTTTAATCATATATATTATGGTTAGCTTGTATATTCACTATGTGCATCCATAGTTCATATATTCACTAGTGCTTCTCCTCATTTTTTTTTGTATCTAATTTATATAATTTGGCCATGATCCCCCTTAAGTTATATGAGTTTCTAGTGAACCATCATGTGTAATAGATTTTAAGTTAGATGATGAAAAGAACGAGAAGGTTTTAGTCTCCTTACAACCTATTAAGATTAGTTAATTGAGTGGACTAGGTATTCTAGGTGAAGATTGTGTTATTTCATCTCTATATTCCCTCATGACTTGTAATCATTATCTTCTCCTATTATATGTATGAAATATTTGATGTTTCATCATGTGTGATTGACTTGGATGATGTTAGGGAAGTTGATATCTCAATTCCCTTGTTTCTCATCAAAACAAATGAATCCCTCATGCTAGAAGTTTCTCATCAAATTGGCATGAATTCATTTTGTAACCAAGCTAATCAAGATTTTAAGTTGTTTCATGAGACTAATAATTTTAGTCTATGCAATATTTTTTCTATATATTGTGTAGTGATTCACATGATGGCATAGAAGGAATTATGTCAAATTGACCACCCAATGGCGATATTCTTGACAAATTATTTTATAGTTTTTGTTTTGATTTTGTTAAGAATATATAATAAAATAAACCTTTTTTTTTTGTCACAAGTAATGACACCCATATTTTTCTTATATTCTAGTAAAGAAGTAGACAATTCCTTTAGTTTCAACAACATAGATGGTATCACTTAGGATAATCATAATTTTATTTCTATCTCTAATGAAGAGGTCTAGTGGGATTCATTGTTAACTAATAATTCTATACTAAACCCTTGATAGAATATAAGATCAATGTAGAATATAAGACATTGATTTAACAAAGAGACATCATTTTCTAAGTACACACTAGTATAATTCCATAATTTATGTTGTTAGCCCATACTTGTTGATAACATATCTAAGTATTTCCCTCCATATTTACATTCCTTATTTAGCTATTATAAAATATAATATTATTATTCTTGGATATACTTATTTAATCTAAGCCAATTTGTGCCTATTTTCTTGCAATTACTTAATCAGCTTAGGTTAACCCATATGGAAAGTTTATTTTCCTTCATAATTTTTGTGAACCCAATGGATCTTACATGAAACAATATTCTCTCTAAGGTTTTGTATATAATAAGCATCTTTAGATCTGCACTTTTTTTATATTTATATTTTATTTACATATTTGAAACTCCTTAAATTTTTTTGGATCAGTGATTGCTTTTACATTGTTATATATTTTAAATTAGGGTATTTTATCTATATTTTACTTTCACAATGTAATCCTAAGTTTATGCACCAAGAAAGTAAGGAACCTTGTTATGACCATATTCTATGTGTATACTATATAGAGTAATTGAGAAAGATAAGGAACTTGATAAGACGAGTTTAAAGGAATATACTTAATATAGTGAGTAAAATAGTTTAAAGTGGAAGGACAAGGAGTGAATGTCTTAACATGAGTATTTCAAGAAATTAGTCATTATTCAATTTGGGATTTTGAGAGTGGGGGAAAATATTTAAATATATATAGAATTAGGAAATGGAGAAATGAAGGGAAATTTCAAAGAAGTGATCCAATTTTGGGCCATGTAGACTAGTAGAAAGGGATAGAAGGCACTCTAGATCAAGAGTTTGAACCTAGAGTGGCCTATAGGGAAGATTGGTAGAAAGGGAAAAGGAGCAAGAAATCTCAACCAAGTAGAGTGAATATGATTTTTTGATGGATTTATTTGCTTCAACTTTCTTTTGTTTTGATGGATGAGAGAAATATATTTCAACTTACATGATTTATCTATGGACTTTTTTACTTTTCATTTTGATAGGGACATGTCAACCCCATGCAACTAGAGAGATGCATGGGCTCATCACTAAAGTTTAGACCACACCACACAAGTATGGAGATCATGAACATGGAATAATGGCATATGATATGTGCTTCTTTTAAAGGAAACATTTGATGAAGAAATAAATAATTGATTTCCTTATAAGTATTTATGAGTCATTAATGAGATAAAAGTTCATGAAATCTATTTATGGTATTTGAAAGGAAACTTTAAACGAATAAACTTCACAAACAATTTGCTTAACAACCAAGGTTGACTATCAAATTTAGGCTCTAATATTATGAATATCAAATGTAGGCCCTAAAATATAATAAAAATGGAGTGTTATTTCAATGGATATGAGTAGATACTTTGGTTTTTGTCAGCTATTATTGATTCTTTTATTATCTACAATCTTCTATATTGTTACAATAATTGTTGGATGCAGTAGTCAAATTGGTCAATTAATACTTTACTTTTATATCATTGCTAGGTAACCTTATTGCAATCATTAGGGACCATGGGTCATAGTTTCCATGGAGTATACGAGACTCTAAAAATACATTAAACATGTAAGAGTATTATATCATGCATGAGTTTGAGTCTTTTCAAATATAAGAGATTATTGTAAGTTTCATGTCTCTAATCATATAGGTACATTTTTAGGGGAATTTTTGAATGTAACAAAGATTTACTCTTAGCACAATTATTGTTATGAGGATAAATGTGATTTGATATATGTGCTAGCACTTTTGAAAACTATTATAATCTTTGTAATGATCATTGTGCATTTTCAAATGGATTCAAGTACAACTTAGTAATGAATTACTAAGTATTTTTTTTTAATGATACTCAAACCTTGATTACATTTTTATGCTTTGATCAATTATTTTATTCTTAACTTCTTTGAAATTCCTCCTTGTAAATTGCGACTTTTTCCATTCAAAGGAACTTATCTATGGGAATGTATTGACTCAAAGAAATGATTAAAAAGAATAAATTATTACACTAGTTGTAGATGTCCAATTTGATCGCTTCCATGTGATCAAACGCATCTTCTCATTCATCCAATTGCTCATCCCCTCTATCAATATTAATTAAACCATTTGTTTAATTAATACATTGCATCTTACATAAGGGTCCTAAAGTATTTAATTTAATAAATACTTTACCCCTTTTCCTCCTCTAAATTAAATAAATTTACCATGTTATTTAATTTAGTCATATTCCCCCTTTGGAATTAAAATTCATTTTTTAATTCCTCTTTTCTCTCTCATGGTCACATCCTCCAACTTTTGCAAGTTGTTCTCTAATCCATCTTAATTACTTCATCTTCTTCTAATTAACTAGGGTTGGCATGTG
>VDFB02075321.1:447808718-447872100 GCA_007258455.2 Sequoia sempervirens
ACCAAATACCAACAACTATAATGACCCACCCATTAATTACAATATTTGGAACTTTATGATTAGTGAATTTACAATATGCAATTCTATTTTTGTCAAGATTTACAAGGTCCAAAAGTGACTAAAATGATGAAAATATGGTCCAAATATAATATCAAAAGAACTAGAGGATACTAGTATAAAGTAAATATGGTCCAAATATGATCCAAAAAGGAGTTTGTTTTCACAAATAATTTCCCTTGGAAGTTCTCAACTTATAAGAAACCTCAATTTCTAGAAAATTGGAGCATCAAATCAAAAAAATATTTTTACCATGATGAAGAGCATGAAATTCTACTTCATTTCCAAAAAAATGTCCTAAAAAAATTCATATGGTTGACGAGGCGCATCCCAAATTTGGTTAAATAAATATAAAAAATTCTAATAGAGAGGGGCTAGAGACCATAATTTTAGAGGAGAAATAATCAAATAGTAGAATGGTAGATCCATTGGTCGTAGTGGTGAGTGGGTTGGTCACTAGAGGCCAAGGGTGGTTTTAGGGTCATGCTTTAAAGGAGAGACACTTAGGTGGAATAGAGACCATGTAACAACAATGATGGTAGGTGTGTTACTCACATAGTGGAGGTTGGGCAACTATTAATGATGGTAGCAGTTCGTATACTACAATGTTAGGCACTAGCAGTCAACCCATGAACTACACTAATTACTAGTGGTTAGTGATTTTTTAAAATTCTCTTTACCATACACTTGGATAGGGATTGTATTGATTTTCTAAGTAATTTTTTCCTCCAGTACAACTATTTAAGTAATTTTGCAATCAAACCTCCAGTTGTAAACTAGCATTGCAAACTCCAATTTTAGAGAATGGAATCTAATCTTGAATTTCTCAAGACTTTTGTATGCTATGGAACAATTGAAACTTGAAACCCTAGATAGTTTTTTTTCAAACCATTTTGATTCTCTAGATCATCCAAGGATGCAAGAGAAGATCATCCTAGAATATTTAGGAAAATATATAGGATTTTTTTACCCCCTTAATATCTCATATTAGAAACTAAAATATCTACCTTAACACTAAGGCTTTGATATCATGTTATATTTATAAAATAGATATTAACTCATAATTTATTACAAGGATTAAATATAATGAAATTATAAATATAAATTATTAAAGATCAAAATAGCCTCATAGAGTTAGTTTTGAAAGGCACACAAATGCTCAAGAGACATAGATCTATAATAAGTAAAATAACATAATAGAAAGCTAACAATAATTTAATCAATATATACATTCAATGTATTAGAATGGGTTAGGAGGGTTTGTCTTGGGAGATCTCAGCTAGGGTTTGTGTCTTTTTTGTCATTTGTTGCCATCCTTATGTCACTTTGTGCATTCAGTGAAAGAAAACTTTTAATCTTCTACATTTATTATAGGATTTTTTGCTATTCCTTTTTATGGCCTCAAACTATCTCAATCTATTGATAAGTAGGAGATATTTTCTATGGCATGTCAAATTGTGATATTAATGAACATCACTTGTATAGATCAATGGCTGCTCCAATAGTATAGATTTGAACTATGTTAATCCGGTATTGGAAGTCTATTAATTTGGCCTTTTGGTCTGGATTATCTTATCTTATAAGATTCATTTAGAAGTTGATAATATGTTTTATCTTAATATCATTTGCATCTATAGACAAGATTTTAGCTGGCTTGGTTATACAGTTGGAAAGATACAGTTAGTAGAAGATTGGCACACAATATTCTATTTATATACTAGTTCAACGAGTCAGTTTTTTGGTCTAGATTCTACCACTAAGAAAGATATCGTGCTATAGGAATTTCTATATAGATTCTTGGCTATAAGATTCATCTTACCTTGACGTTTTATGTTGATATGTGAACACACTCAGAAATATGAATAATAGTGTTATGTTCCAAGGATTATAGTAAATTCCTGTATAGTGCATTGATGTGGGAGATTTTGCACTTTCTCATGATTAATTGTTTTATCTTCCGGAGTTGAAGATAAGTTACTCAATGTCATCTAAAGGAGAATTTGATGTGTTAACAATTTTTGGAGTTACATGTTTGGTGAACGAATTGCATATACGTTTGAATTCTTTGATGTTAAGGTCTAACTCTGGTCTACCTAATTATGAATTTGAATTAAGAAGATTAAATATGTGTATTGAATGCTAAAGGGATCTATCTTAGGTCCATGTCAGCTAATATCATATAATACACGCTTGTGTTGGACATGAAGATGAATATGTTTTGAGGATAAATCCAATAGAGTTAGTTTTTATTTGAAATAGGACTACTCTAATTAGGCTGACCTAATTAGTGTATGTGATTGTATATGATATATATGGGTATGATGTGTTATCTTTCATGGGCTTAGCCTTTGATGATAGTAGAGCTCCTCGAGCTAAGGAGTTGATGTAGGATACTTAGGATATCCTTAAGGTACTTAAGGATAACATTTAGCAGGTATAGAATTAGCATAAGATGTATGTTGATAGACATTGTGTGGAGAGGAAATTTGAGGTGGATGATTTGGTTTTCTTGCGCCTCCAGCCATACAAATAGAGCACATTGAAAAGAAGTGGTGTGGAAAAACTCAAGCCATGATTTTACGGGCCTTACAGGATTGTGAAGAGAGTTGGAGAGGTGGCATATAAGCTTGAGTTACCAGCAAGTAGCAGGATTCACAATGTTTTTCATGTACCTTGCCTCAAAAATGCCTTGGGATAACATGTGGTTGCTTCTCCTATCCTTCCACTGCTTGATGATGAGGGAGTATTGATACTTGAGCCTAAGTCCATTGTTGATATGAGGGAGCACAAGTTCCGTAACAAGATAATCAGAGAATATTTAATTAGGTGGAGAGACTTGCCATTGGAGGATGCTACATGGGAAGGAGAGAAAATACTTCAACATCCTAATTTGTGATTGCTTGAGGGAAAGCAATCTCGGGAAGGGAGGACTGTAATGTCCTCACTCTAGCACTGATAGTTGGAGTTGTGTGCTAGCTCATTCACCATTCCCGTGAGCTAGTCATTTTGGTGAGGGAATGCATTTTTGGCCAAAAGAATATTATTTTGATGATTTTTACCAATAAGGAAGGAAGATGATTAATATTTAATTATTTGGCAATGTGGAGTTGTATTTAATTAATTTATTAAAGTGATTGGAATAAAATATATCATAAAGTCACTTAATTTTAAAATATATCTTTTATCCCACATGGATAGGAAAAGTGAGTGGGCTCCCTTTGGAAAAGTATAAATAGAAGCTTGGGCTTGGCTTTTATCATCTTATGTTGGAATTATCTTGCTTATTGAGAATTTTCTCTTGGATGGAACTAAGTTACAGCTTGATCAAGGTGATGCTCCCTTGGTTAGTAGGGTTTGGTGATGGCCCCATTCCAAAATTGAGAGGTGGATATAATCAATATTCATCATAGAGATTAATTGAGACATTTTGGAGAGTGTTGTGTGAAGAAAAGAGGTTTGCAATTTTGTTTTAGTTTGCAAGTAAGTCATGAAAGATCTTGTATTTTCATTCGTAACTCATCATTGAAGGATCAAATTTTTGTGGGTACTTGAGGGATCAAATGCTAGTGTCTCAGTAATCATTTTAGGAACAGATTGGAAAAGTTTTTAGTTGGTAATTATTTTATATATTTTCATAACCTTCAAGCAGCAGGGGCGGCCCTCCTTGGTAGGAGCAATTTTGCTCAAGGAAGCTCTAAAAATTCTGAAATAAATTGCAAAAGGGGTGCCTTGGTTGGTGGAAGAGTGTTGCAAAGTTTGGTTTTTCAAATTCCCAGCCTTCAAGGAGATTCAAATATTTTTCTGGGAGCTTCCATCTCATACCAGGTTCTTCCAGATTTTTATATTAGTCATTTAGTTGCATTTTAGTTATAGAAATTTTCATATTTGTAAGCCAATATTCTTGGCACTATCATTGGATTTCATTGGTATAAGTGCGTAGCATTATTTCCAACTTGTAGACATTATTAGCATTGCAATATAATGACGGGAGACATAAGTTGTCCGCTACCATCTATTTGACAAATTGTCTCTTAATATAAATGCATCATTCTTAAGTTAGTTTTCATGCAAATTATTTTTCTTAATGTCATTCATGTATGTATGCACTCATTGGATTAGTTTGCATGCCAAATAATTTTTAAAATGTACATTGGTTGTAGGTATGCATTTCATATCAGCAACTCATCTATATGCATTTGAAAATGCAAAAAGAGTTTGCATTTCATATTAGTTACTTGTTCACTTGCATTTGCATCAATTCCAAGCATTCTAAACATCTTCTACATCAAAACTTGATAAAAAAAAACAAACTGAAACAACAAAAACCAACAAGCTGGGAGGTTGTCAGCAAAGTGTTTAAGAAAATTCCTAAGGTGCAACATCATAAATTTTGGATTAGATTTTGCATAGGTCATTACAACATCTCACAATCATCCTTCTTATTTTTCCATTCATGATTTTTCCAAGATTCCCTAAATCCATCATTAATTCCTTCCCTTGGCTCTAGGATTTGTACCCTAGCTGGTGTCCCCCAGTATTAATCTTCTTCTCTCCTTCAGTACACTTGTTCTTCCTTTTAGTTTCTTCTTCCCTTACTAACCTACCTTCCTCTCTATTGTACTCTATCACTACTTCCTCAACCCTTTGATTCAAATTTTTGACTATTTCCTTCACTAATGTCTATTTCCTCGAGCATTCTTCCCTTGTGTTCCATTTTGTTTGACACTTATTGAAAATTATCAATTGATCTTCCCTCTCAATCTTCTATCACCATATTCCATAGTTTGATCCAATTTTGATCTCATCTAGTAACAAGGGGGTAGGTTTTATTCTTATGCATACCCTTGCATACATTACACACTTCCTATCCTCCATGTTTCCATTTGATCGCACATAAGTTCCCATCTTATCTCCTATATCTTTTAGGATTTCAGGGTTCCAATATTGTGATGGTAGATTGTATAATCTCATATATATATTGGGATATCTTCAATTGATTGATTTATATGATCAAACTTTTAAAATCTTCCATTTTATTATCCCTGATAGGAATTTAACTAAGAAAAAGCCATTTGGGAGTGATTTTAGAGTTACATCCCTCCCCCAATTTTGATCACACCAGCATCTTAGCTTTCTCATTTTTGTCCATTATCCTCCCCATTTGAAGAAGAAAGAAACATCCTTCATTCTATCTATTTTCTTTTCTAAAGTATCATTTTCCAAAAAAACAGAAATGCATTTTCCATGAGAGTTAGGGTTAAGAGGGATTCTATTCACACCTGACACTAGCTGATCCCCTTACCCCAAAATTTCCTTACTTTTCCAAATGATTAGTATGGTGAATTAGTTCTTTGGTCGCAAGTTGCAACTTCTCCAACTTTTATTTGGGCCCAACTGTTGGCCTGTCATCCTCATTCTATCTCTATTTTCCTATTGGTCTCATTCATTCCAACGATTTCTCAATTGACCATTTGTCACAAATCCTAGTTGCCACTTTCTTTCCACCCCATATCTCTATACCCTTGGCCATATTTCTTTATTAGCCTACTTCAACCTTCCCCAATATTTTCACCCCATGATTTATCAAGATTCATTGTCATTGTTCTCTTGTGGCCCTTTTATTTCCACCATTGAATGCATAATGCTCATTTCTACAATCAGTTAATTGCTTTGTCTTATTCCACTTCTTCCAACCATTGTATTCCTCATTATAATTACAAAATTGACATATGAACCTCCTCTTTGAAACTAGTGACCCACATCATCATGTGCCTTGTATTGTCGATCCTCACTTCCTTCTTTATTCTCCTATACATTTATTGTCCATGCTTAGCTTGGCTTACTCCCCTCCTCCACTCCTCAATGGACCACTCTAGATCTGCCTGATTTTCCCATGCACCTAATCTCCTTGCCATTTTCTATATTACTATTACATATATTATAATATAATAATATTAAAATAAATAAAAAATAAAAAATAAAAAAGTTTTGTGTATATAATTTTATATATATTAAAGATAGTATAATAATCATTTTTTAACAAAAGATAAATAACAAATGAAAACCACATAGGGTCTAACTGATGTACAAAAAATTATATAGTTTGATGCAATTGAAGCAAATAATATATATTCATATACATTAGGCTTTATATAAAATGTATAGTCCTAACCATATATCTAGATTGTGATTAGCAATTCCTGTTGTTTTTATATTGACCCATATCCTTCCACCCAATAAGAGGATCAATGGAACATATCTCATTGCTTGATCGCATGACCTTCGTAGTGAAATAATCTCCTTGGTTGACATGGAACTTGGCTCTACCTTGTGCTCCTAGGTCCTTTTCAGCTTCTTAGGAGGCACATTTCCATTGTATTTTAGTTGGAAGTCTAAGTACCCTTTTAGGAAAGTGTTGATGATGTTTTCTGTGTAGCAACAACTCAGACAAAATATAATATCCTATCTCTCTTGAAAGGTAAATCTCTATTATAAAGCCTCAAGAGATAACCCCAAGGTCTCTAATGTCAGGTCTTGACAATGCATAAACAACTCAATGATAAATGTGAAAATGTTGGTAATCACAATGGGACCTTACTACAAGCAAAGATTGAATCTTCAATTCATCAGATCTAGCAATATGATGATACTTCAATCCTAAATTTAATCCAATAATAAAGAAATAAAAAAAGATAAGGGTTTCAAAGAGATTTCTAGATCTAACGCTAAACCTAAGATTAACAATGCAAATGATAAACAATAAAAATGGACCAACTCCTCAAAACTGATTTCTACTTGACCTAGATGGATCTGCAATCTTATAGAAACAGTGCAATCTTCTAAGGTGTTAAGATTTTTAGATCATGAACATTCATTCAAACAACCCTATTGCAATTGAAATGAAAAAAATCCTCACAATTGAACTAAGCACAATGAATATAAAGTCTAGGCTAACTTTGCAAAGCAACTAACAATCAATTGGTTGCGAAAAGTATGGACTAGGGATTGCTGCAACACTTCGAATATCAAACCATAAACACCATTAAATCAAATCTAATTCTAAATATTTATTTTCCTCAAAGAAATTCTAAAGATAGAATAACAAGAACCATGCAAGACAAGAAGAACACAAGTATGGCACCAAATAACAATGTCATTACTTGCATCAAATTATCCACTGTAGCAACAATTCTAGCTTTTTGTTACAATATTTTCTTGAGAACAACTACTTGCTAACTCTTTCTCTACTTAATTCACTCTAACAATCTCTCTATTTATCTATGTCTAAAATTTCTTAACCCTTACAAATGAGGCCAAATGCCATATTAATAGAACCCCCCAAAACATGTCGGCCTAGATAGGATTTTACAATAATAATTAGGCACACCAAGTCAACCAAGAGAAATTCAAAATTAGATAAAATATGCATTAAATGAATGAACTTCATCCAAGTCGGCCTGGGATCTCCAATGCAGCTCAGACCAATGCATGTAAAAATAATAGGGAAGCACAAATCTCGATGTAACCAATCATTAACTACCTTCCCCTTTGTATTTATTTTGATCCAACATCTCATGCATGTTCAAAAAAAACCTATCCAAGTCGGCCATAGGAGGCAAAGGAAAAACCCTAAGTCACCTCTAAAGTGATGTAATTTCTTCCCTTGACTATTTCACTGACTTATCCCAATCCACCCTATATGTTAGATATTTATCAATGACAACAAGGTAAGTGGCCACATCATCTAACTAGTGTTCAGTAACAGGATCATCAAAACTGGAGCATAAACATCCTACCACCACTTTCTCAACTGTTCCAAACTCAAATACTTAGGGGAAATCTATCTTCTCCCTGTCATAATCTCAAAGAAAGCAATAGATCCATTATAAACACCAGCTAGGGTCTCATCAATCTTCCTCCTTTGTTTGTAGATCTTTTTTAGAACCTTATGCCTAATTTGCAATGCTTCAAACCACTCCCAAGGTTCAAAAACTCTAGAGGAAGGGAGTATTTTATCAATTACTAGCTTGTCCTTGGTGTACTCCATGATGGTTCTAGTTTTCTGTAGCAGGAGATTTGTATCTTCTTTGTCCTGAGCCATTACTTCTTTCAACCAATCAATTTCTCTCATAGCATCTTTCCCTGTGGATAGAATGTCTTTAATGACCTCATTCCCTTTGGTTCGCACCCCTTGTAACCAATTTGCAGTAGCAAGATTGGAAGCCTTCATCTTTTCCAGCTCAGTGATAGTTTCTTGGGGTAAAGGTTTTGCAGTAGAAGTAGAGGGGTTAATAGATTGCAAGGGTTTCATCAAATCCTCCAAGCATTTCCTGAAATTCTCATTTTCCTTTTTTAGCTCTTGCTTCATCTTTATTTCCTTCCTCAATCTACCCAAGATGATTGCACCAAAACCCTGATAATCTTCAATATCATGCTCAACAGAAGTGGGCCCTAAATTGAAAGTCTGAACATTATAATCCTTTCCAGCCACATCATCTCTACTCTTATCTGGGGCAGGGGTTGCAATGTGGACAACCCTGTTGCTTGCCTGATCTCTTTCAATCCTTGAAATCACCCTAGCCTTCTTTTTACCTTTATCCTTTCCAATCTTAGCTAGCAACTCATCCCAATTGGGTGGAGTATCTTCTACAACAACCTGTTTTCTCCTTATTTCCTTGTCTAATCAATCAAGGACAGTGGATTCCAATTGCACTTCAGTCTGTTCCACTTCCTCCTGCTAATCCTTAGGTGCTTCTTCACTCAAACTCTGTTTCTCAAGAGTTTCATCTACCTTGTTCTCCTTCTCTTTAGCATGTTCCTCTTCGTGTTTAGGTGATGGAACCTTCATTGTTTCTTCTTCTCCTAGAGGTGATTTAACCTCTTCAGTATCTAGATGATCTTCACCTTTCTCAGATTCACTTGGTTTGCTTTGAGCTTCATGGGCGAAAGGAACATCATCATGCTGCCCCTCATGAGAAACAATCAGAGGAAGGTTTGCTTTAGGCACACTATCCTTGGGAGAAGGAGTTCTAGACCTCCTTGTATACACCTGTGCCTTTCCCCTCAACTCTCTAGATCTACTACCGGTGGAGCAACTTCAACTCTAGCCTTGGAACTTTCCTTCTGTAACAGTCTTATGACTCTTCTCCTTTTAGGCACAGGAGCATCAACCTCTGGAATGTGCTTTTCAGTTTCTTTCTATTTAGACCTCTTAGTTTTTGTCCTCTTCTTAGGAATTGGATTTCTCTATTTTTTTGCTCCTTGGGCTTCCTCCTCTTGAACACCTTTAATCTTGATTTTGAAAGGGGAATCCAACTTACCTTTGCCCTTAGGATCCTGTTCGGTTGATTCTTCAGAAGTGGAGTGAGGATCTAAATCTCCCATCAGCTCATAGGTGCACTGTACACTCTCATTTTCCAACTCCCATAGTTTATGCCTTAGCCACATTCTGGTAAACTTAGTGACTAGATCCATCAATTGTTTTAGTTCTATTTTTTCCTCTTCTAGCCAATCCACATCGCCAATCGGCCTATCCTTCACTGCCTCATAAGCATGATCTTGAATCAGGTTTCCATCATCTTCAAGTTGATTAGGAACTTCCTTCACATTGTATAAATAGACTGATTCAACTGGAAGCTGAGAAAACTTCTTCTTTTTGACCTCAAATTCATCACTACAATTGGTAGTCCTCCAAATCAACCTTATGGCTATACTCTCTACTGGCCTTCTTTTGAGCTTCACCTATGATATCAAACCTGGACCTCTTGGAATGGAAAGATAAACCAAGGGTACTCATTTCTTCTTCTGAAGCCTAGGCAGAAATAATGGAAGGGCATGCCTCTCCAGTGCCAATCCTCAAAGGGAAGTCTCCACCAAAACCAATTTTATTTTTGTCTCTTTTTACAATGGCATCAAAGTCACAGATCTGTCTGGTTACTTCCAAAAGTATGATATGATCAGTAGGATACTTTGGAAGCCTGTAAAGAGCCCTTTGGCAGCCATCAATTTGAATGTAAGAAAAGGTTGGGAATTGAATAAACCAAGCCCCATATTTCTTGATGAGCTCCTTGGCATGATTTGAAATTTTGACATGCTCTACTCCTTGAAGCAATCTAGTGATGTGTATGGTGAATGCATCATTCACCCTCCTGTAGCTTGAACTTCCTAAATGTAATTGAGGGTAAACCTCATAAATAACATCCTGTCTGAAGATTCCCCTCGTACTCAATCCTTTGTAAGGGTGAAATTTTGCAAGTGCATAGACCAGATATGAAGTCATTGTGAAGGTCTTGGTCTGCAACACATTGCATAGTTGTTCATGGATCACTCTACTAATCACACCAGTCCAATGATAATTGATTAGCTCTTGTTCCATCCTCACAATAGCGTGGCACATCCAATTCTCAAACATACTTGCATTTCTTAATCCAACCACCCTACTGAGCAATGTGATGGCATCATAGTATTCCTTCTTGAATTTTGCCTTGAATAACTGCTTAGGAAACTTGGAATAATGAGACTTAGGCTTCTCTAGCCAGGAATTGATAAGCTACTGAGATTTAATAGTTTTTTCCTCATAATATTCCTAAGGTTCCTTCATGTTGAATGCCACCACATGAGATCTATCTAGAATATCGAAAGTTTGAGCAATGGAAACAGGGTTGAGATTTGCTACAACTCTCCCTTGAGGACCAATTATTCTCTATGTATCACTGTCATAGTGTCTAGCACACTCAAGGACCAACTCGTAACACTAGACTATGGAAGGAAAACCTGCTTTATGTGACAAACCCGATTCCTTCATTCTTCTAGCCACCAAGGGAAGATCCTTGACTGCCATTCTTTGTTTGAATTCCTCGTAATCCCATAGTCTGACATTTGTATCAGTCACCTTAGACCAGACTAATGTGATTTTACTCTCAGGGATCTTGCTCTTGATGTCCATTTTAATCCTTTATGCCTCAGATACTGAGGATCCCTCCACTATCTTGCTAGATCCAGGTTGCACTCAACACGAAAAATCATAGTAAAAACCAAAGGAAGACAGTGTTAATCCATCAAAAAAACCATTAGAATGAAACCCCATATAAACAAGATGTCATTAAATCTCATATAAAATGATCATAACAAACTTTGGGTTTCAAGACCATATGTGGAATCTGAGCCAGAGAGGAATTTCGGGAAATTCTGGACCAGACGAATTCCAACGAAATAATCATTAAACACCCACTAACAATTAAATCCGATCATTATCAATCAATATAAAGCATGGGAGATCTAAATATAGCATGGATTAATCATAAAATGCACCAAAAATCATTAATAAATCCAACTATTCCATATTCCATTATATTTCATCAGACTTCAAGAAAATCTATCGGAGACGGATTTCAGCTAAGGGGAAGATACTTTGTAAACTTTAGAAAATCTGGGCGACACAGGACTTTAGGAAAATATGGGGTCAATGGATATCCATGGAAAATATGAAACTCCAAAAACGATAGCGGATTCCAGCAAAACAGAGGAGATCAGGAAAATCTGCCAGAGACGAAAAATCTCGAGGTGATTGCGAAACCCGAACATCAATGTTAAATCATGATTTTGGCCAAACCATCAGATTGATCATAAATTTTAAGGATTTAAGCCTGAGACAAGTTTGATACTGGCCTTCTATGGATTTTCTTAGCAATTTAGGCCAATTTTAAGGTGAAATAAGGTGGGATGGTGTTGCCCTAGGTTTCAAACCTTATACATCTGCCATTAACACGCATGCAAGCTTAGAATTCAAACATTTCAACTGCTAATTCTTGACTAGTGGGAAATCATGGCTCTCACTCAAGTTCATCAAAATGCAAATAAACAAAGGACCTCAAAACTTGCTTGGGAGACGATAAATAAAGCAATGCTGGGGAACCCTAACCATGAAATGAGCAAGCACTCAAGAATTCAGACCTCAATAAAACCAAGACATCAATGCATTATCCACAATCATCAATTAAAAGCAATGCAATTGAAAACATACCATTGTGAAGCAGAAATAGATCTCAGAAGCAACAAATGCGAATCTAATGGCATCCACAAAGAACATCGATAGGAATGCACTAAAAATCACCACTTAAATCGAACAATTCAAACACAACACCTCAAATCCAATCAAACACTCACAAGAATGCCCTCCACAGCTCAATCAATGGAAAACAATAAGCATAATGGCATAAAAGTCATCAAAAGATCGATTAAATACATAGTTTCAAGTTCGTATGAAGGGCATTAATGCCGATGACAAGACAGGCTAGCGAATCCGGAAACCCGACGACAAGACAAAATTTGGAAAAATCCGGCCCGTGTGGAATTCTGCGAAGACTGAAAATCTCTGGACCACAGTGCTCAACCGGAGTTCGAGTAGAATTCGGGAAAATCTGGCTCGAGTGGAAAGTCTCAAACTTCAGTGAAAACCCGAACTTAGCTCAAAACTAGAGATCTTCAATGAATAACCCAGGGAAATCACTTAGGCAATTAAAATAAATATTTAAGCACATGCCAAAGCAAGATAAAACCACAAAATGAAAGGGACAAGACACCAAAACCAAAGCGAAAGAGGGTCCCTGCTTTCAGCGGGGCGTGTGTGCGAAAACTACACAATAGAAAGGAGTGTTTTCAAATTTGTTAAAGTACCACATTTGTACATATTTGATATCATATTTTTTCACTCTCATGGTACCTCATTTAACAACTTCAATAATTTGAACCTAGATACCTCCATAGTTAAAATAACATGCAGTGAAATATTGTGAAAATTGAGTCTTTTAATAGTCTCAACAAGTGTCCTCTTTGATCCTTGGAATTTTCCCTCACTTCTTGCTATCCATATTACCCATAATATTTCACTATAAAAAAATAGCAAAAATAAATTACATCCTTTATTCAAACTACTCACATTCTCAATCAATATTTATTTCTAATTAATCACACCTTTATCACCCCAACCCTTTAAATTGACACAAAAGAAATTCCATATTTCTTTAGCATAAAAATAGTAAAAAAAGATATGTCTTGTTGTTTTAGGTTTCCTACAAATGCTACAAAATTCAATATTAATAGAGTTAACTTTATGGGGCAGCCTTTGAAGGATAAAAATACATTTAAAACATTCCTTTTTGGGCTCAATAGTGTTTGACCATATATTATTAAAAATTCTTTGCCACTATTCAACAGTTAGAGTCAAATACCAAGTCATATTAATGTAGTCAACCATAGAATCATTATTGCATAAAGTTTTATATACATTTTTGTAGACATGAAAATTATCTTGATCGATATCACACACTTGATTCTAGTTCATTAACATCATTTCTTCCTTAATCATCTCTCTACTAACCATTTAATCGAATAATCTTTATCTGATTGAAATTCATCATATTTCCTCTTTTAATTAAATAAATCAATCTTTATTTAATTAAATCATATTTCCCCTTTTAATTAAATAAGTCAAATTTATTTAACTAAATCTAATTCTCCTCTTTTGATTAAATAAATTAACTTTATTTGATTAAATCGTCATATTCTCCTCTTTAATTAAATAAATCAATTTTATTTAATTAAGTCATCAATCAAACCTAAAGTCCCTCTTTAATTAAATAAATCAACTTTATTTGATTAACTTCTAATGTTTTTCATTTAATTGAATAAATCAAACTTTATTTAATTAAATTACTAATGCATCAATTTCCTCCCAATTGATTTAAATAAATCCAAAAATCTAAGTCAAATGTCAAATACGATAAATTCTATCTAAAGTTAATTAAATCCTAATTAACTCTAACTCTAATCCTCGAATCCTCTAGATTTTGCAACTTACACAAGTAAATCAATTTAATTGATTTATAAATTCTTCTATTTTCATTCAAAAAGGCATCTCAAGTGGAATATTCCTCCAATTCAAAAATTCCCTCCCAAAAGGACTTGTCCATCCAACAAGGCATTAAAGGCCTCTTACATGTCCTTTTTCTTGAGCCAAGTGGCATTAACTCTTCTTTCATCTTCCTCCAACATGTCACTTCCTGAAATTTGAAATCCACCTAATTGCATTTATTTGCACATTGATCAAAATGTGTTCCATCTCTCTTCAATAGTATGTTGGCAACTGGCACATTGTTATTGGTTCATTTTTAATCCCACATCCTTCATGTTTTGCATTCCTCCACCCTTCTTTCCTATAAATGGAGATCTCTTCTATGGATTTTGGATACACAACTTTATGTAAGATTATTATCTTCATGTTTTGAGCAATCTCATCCATTTTCATCCAAATTTCATAGTTTTCATCAATTTCATAGCTAAGTTATTGAAGATTTTCATCAAGGATCACATTATTCATCATCAAAGCTTGCAAGGAATTGGGAAAGGGCTACTTTCCACATCAAAGTAGCACCAATTCCCCCATGGGATGATGGTTTGAATGTTCTAAGCAACATTTAGTAGCTTTCATTTGTTTAATTTCACGTTGTTTCTTGTTCTTAGTATTTGAATGAATTGTGTGGGGAATGATTGTTTTAGATGTTTTTAATGACTAACATTTGTTTGTTTGATCATGTTTGAGCAGGTCTATATCAACCATTCAAATTTTGGTGCTAGAAGGAGGGAAAATCTTCTAGAATTAACACATTTAAAAAAAAAATCTGCTATTTTTTCAAACTTTTTGTGTCTACATGAAACAACGACATTGCAAACAACAAACATCACCGCTATTAGTCCAACATTGCTATATAATGATGCTACTTCTGCATCAAAGGGTGACACTACTTCTAGTTTCCTAAGTGTCAGTTCTACATACTCCAAAGGGAGACACTTTGTGAAATAACGATGCAATCACAATCTTTGTTTTTCCACAAAGTGTTGCTGGTTTCACCAAAGCACTGCTGACCTCCTCCAAACTGTGATGCCTTTACGGATTGTGATGCTGGGGTGGGGTAAAAGTCATATTTCAAGTTCATTTTATCATGTGATTTTTTTCCTTAATCAATTTGGACTTTTAACCTGTTTTGTGTCTCTTTTTTCTTTGGATTAATCAATTTTTGTAGGTTGAAGTGATCAAGAGGGAAAAGGGAGAAAGCAAGGAGAATTTTTCTTTATGGAATCTTCTTTCTATTGTATCAAGTGTTTTTAAACACTTTGGAAGCAATTATAATTCCATCTTAATGATTTTGTTACTTTCAATTTTAGGACTCAAAATAAATTTCATTTGGGCTCTAAAAAGAACAATCAAAGGGATTAAAAAGAACTTTAGGAAATTACTAGAGTTGGTTTTGGATTTAGAAATTGAACAAGCAGACTTCACACTTCATCTTGGTGCTTAAAAAAGAATCCATTATTGCTTTGAGGTATAAAATGAACATGTGTTTTTTGTGTTTTGTAATCTTTTTTACAAAGTAATCTCATTCAAAAGGGCATATGCACTTCTCTCGTGCTTCACGATAATCTTCAGAATCAACAGTATTTTTGGTGATATTAAGTTGTATAAAATATTTCCTCCACACTTCAATTTGGGCTTAAATTTGACAAAACATTCGAGTGTGAAGAAAAGGAATTGTGTGTGCTCCCTCCTAATTATGTTAGGAAGTCGAACTACAAATGTACTCCTTTTCTATTGTGTACCTTTAGAGGGCCTGCCTTGGTGGGAAAAAGTAATCATCCCAAGGGAACGACTCAAACCAATGATGAGCTAAACGCTAAGCTAATCTCGACCAGTATATAAATTTGAATTTTGAGGAAACTCATCATTATAGGCACTCCTACGGATAAGTAGGTGATGCTCTTTGTATGGGTTGATCTTTCCTCTTGTGTGGTCATCTAAACGGGTATCCTAATTATGATCCAATTTGTGTAAAATCCAAAATCCTTTCTATTTGTTGGTGCAAGAGGTCAGACCTTTGAAGCCATCCCACATTTTTGTGGCTGTTAGTAGAGATGAGAAGTTAATCGTGGGAGATTCATGAGAATTGAAGCTTGGCTAACCCAAGAAGAGAGTGCACTATAAGGGGGAGCCTATGTGGTCAAGCTTCTAATCATCCGCTAAGAGTAGGCACAATCGGATTTATCCAAGTGGGAACTCAATAAATATTGTATCATTCTATCCTAGGGTTGTGCAATCTTTGAGTCAGTTACACACATTGCTTGGATCCAAAATCTTTGAAAACAAACATCCAACATGATCATCAAATTTCAAATCCTTTAGGAAGAGAAAATACCTTTGAAAAAATCCAAGTGCTACTGCTTGTCCCTTGGGATTTCATCCTTAGATGCTTCTAAGTATTTGGATTTATATCTCAATTTTCTCTCACTAAAGTCAACATTAGGGAACTATTACCTTGATTTTCTTGATTTCCACATAATGGACCTTGTGGGCTAAAGAGAAATTGAGACATAGACATTTAGTGGAAAAGCTAAGAAAGACAGTGTTTGAGATAAAAGCAATTCATTAATCAAGATGAAATCAGTTGAGCCTCACACATGTGCTTGTTATCTTTTGGTCATATGGTTTTCCATGCAAACATTGGTCTTTTGGTTTGAACTACTCTTAGCAAAAAGCATGTTCTTCAATACCGAGGTCTTGTAAGAAAAAAGTCTCTCTAGGTTCACTTAGGATCAAAATCAACACTTTCATCCATCATCAAACATCAATCAAAAAAAAAATTCACAAACAACTCTTAGAAATCTTGGAAAAATCCTCTATGCTAGACTTTTGGCAAATCCTTTGAATCAAAAATAAAAATCATCTTGTTTAATTAAGTTTGTGTGGATTCATCCTTCTTCATACACTTAGTTAAACTATCACCTTGTGAGCAATTTTATTCCAAGATAGTTTGTCCAACATCTTGGGGTTTATGTGTTCATTATCCAAAATCAAAATCCAAAACAAAAATCCAAATCCAAAATCCACATCAAATCAAACCAAAATCAAATCCAAAATTAAAAATCCAAAAGTCCCAAAGTCTAGTATCCCCTTCAAGGTTTCTTAAGAGGTCAATCATTCACATAATCCATCTTTCATTTATCTAATCACCACCATTTGATCCTTAATATCCTAGATTTTCTTTTTTGTACCTAAAGTTTTGATCAATCTAAGGAGTTAGAGGTTCACCTCCCATATTCTTGAAAATTGATCTTTATTTTATGGTCCAAACTAGATCTCAACACAAGAAGAACATGTAATATAAACTTGATCCATACATCATGAGTAATCTAAAAATCCTTATAATTCCAATTCATTATCAACATTACCATTTACACAATCCATACATGGCATCATCATCTCCTAAAAACCTCAATGGTACAAAAAATGTGAGTATGCCCAATCTAAATTTTGGAACACCTTTCCCTATGGTAAATTTAAATCAACGTCCAAACTTACAAATCTATCAACCAAACAATAAATGCATGAGTCTTCAAAAAGGAAAACATTATCCCACCAAATCCATACATGCCAAATGTGAATATACCAAGGACAAGTTTTTGGTGTAATTAATATTTAATTACACTTGCATAACTTTACTTAGGTAATATTTTTATTCCTAGGTTAATTATTCTCATCCTTATCTTGTTGAGCTATCTTGTTGCTCAAGAAAAGATTAGGGTTATGCATACTTTTCTTTTATAAAGCAAATCTTCTCATGTAATTATGAATTCCTGAATAATAATATTTTGCACATCTTTATGCAAAACTCTTTGCTTTTTCTAATTTTCTCTTCTGTGGAAGGCTTTTTTGGTTTGCATGTTTGATCTTGGTTTCTAACATGGTATCAGAGCCTTGATTTGAGGCCCCTTCTCAGATTTTTGAGAAAATTATTGCAAAGTTTGTTCAGGATTCCTCAAGGGTTTCATACCTTGAGATTGTGTCTCTATTTGGGTGCTCTTGCATGGTCACTTTTAGCACATGTTGGAGGAAATTTGAGCTCATTTTCAAGTCCAGGGCTATCAAAAAAGTCAAGATTGACTTTTTTTTCGCCTAAATCTGACATTTTATGCTAGAGTTATGAGGGTTTAAAGATTTTCCAAATCTATCAACTAAACAAGGTCACTTTCGACACACGGAGGAAATATGATCTCATTTTTGAGTCCAGGGTTGTCAAAAAAGTCAAGATCGACTTTTGTTCGCCTAAATCCAACATTTTATGTTAGAGTTATGAGGGTTTGAATATTTGCTAGATCTATCAACCAAACAATCAATGCACGAGTCTTCAAAAAAGAAAACATCATCCCACCAAATCCTTACATTCCAAATGTGAATATACCAAGTACAAGTTTACGAAACATGAACATTTCAAATCCACACTTGGTAAACTTTGGGATAGATATGTTTTTGAATCATACAAATGTTGTTCAAAGTCCAAACAATATGTTAACAACTCCATGTATTGATCCAAGTCAAGGTAACACCATGAAAAATCATAGTTACCTCAACAAAGGAAATATGTTTCCAAACCAAAACAATGTTCAATTTCAACCTATAATGCCAAATATAAACATCATCCCAAAGAAGAACATTGTCCAAAATCAATTTGTCCATGATCCCATACAAACATCACCAGTATACATTCCAAATATGCTTGAACAAAAGAAAAATCAACTATATCAAGGGAGTCAAGATCAAATTTTGGTAGATCAAATTGTGCCACTTGCTAAAATAATTGACTCATTGCGCCAAAATACATCTTCATCCCAAAATCAATACACTCTTCCATTGGTTAAACTATGTCATCAAGGTATTGAATTATATCCACAACCACATCAAGAACAATATCTCCAATGTCAAGAAGTTGGATATCAAGATCAACACCATCAACAACAAACTCAACCTCCACATCTTGAAGATTAATCACCACATCTTGAATATCAGTCATCACATCTCCAAGATCAATCACAACAAGAATCATCTCATCAAGCACAAATATCACAAGGTAACAAACAAAAATACACACCACTTGAGGAACCAATCGAATTGGTCATGCAACAGTTGGTACAAGAAAATCTCATCAAAATACCCTTTTATGAAAATTATCAAGAGCCTCAAGGTAAACCACAAGGGTATAACAAGAAGCACCTTTGTGATTGTCACAAAATAAAGGGACACACAACATCAGATTGTATTCTACTCAAAAATTTCATCTAAGACCTTATTGATCAAAAAATAATAACTATTGAGGACAACGATGATGATTCAACCACTAGTGATAGCAGTGACAATCTCTCCACCACAATTATTGAAAATAATGATCAAGATCTATCCATCAATGAGTGCCTTGAAGATGTTTCCACCTCATCCAATGATCAAATCAATGCACATCAAGAGTCACTTTTTAGTCATGATCAAAACCCCTCAAACAATAATCTATTTCAAGGAGTGTTAAAATTATTTGATCCTATTGACATAATCCAAGATCCATTGACCAATGATCATGTTGAAATGTCTCTACATCACTTAGGAGTTAGAGGACATATCTCAAGAATTTATTCCAAAGCATGATCAACATCTTTCACCAAAGTCTAGCAATGGTTCTTTCCAAGACATATTAACATCCTTTGACCTCATGGTTACAGATACTGAAAGGATCCTCAGCCCAACACTTGACCTAAGTCCACCCAAAGATCAAGAGTATATTGAGCCACTTCCCATGACAAATAATGATGTCCAAGAACCCTTTTTAAGCAATCCATCCTTTGAAATTCACCCATGTCAAGAACTTGATCCAAAGTATGTCAAAAGCAATTCCAAAATTAATCAAGATCAAGAATTCATATCTCCAAGATACTACAATGATATAATGGACACTCTCCTATCTATACAAGATGTCATATATGATGATCATATCCATATAGCACATATTCCTCCATCTACCCATGAAATGCTTTCTGTGGATGGACACGTAGATGATCTTCATTTAGAATAGGATTCCTTTACTCCTAACATTATTACACAAAAAGAGCAGGTTATTGATTCCTACAGGAAAACTTAGTTGTCAACATCAAGATCAAATATATCCCAAATTCAGACTAAGGACATCATGTATGAAGATATCCAACATTATCGACTCAAGGAAATAGGTCAGATAGAACAGGATATTCTGGAGTCAGCAGAGCAACCAATAGAAATAACGTCATTTGTAGTGGTCATTTATCAAAGAATTCTTATTGAATAAGACATCTCAACACAAGCAAAATCAAGGAACAAAGGTCCTATTACCACCATACTAGGGGCAACTATGTCTCAAGAAATGTCAACATAGGGGGCACAAAGAATCATTATGATGAAACCAATGCTAATACAACAACCAACCACATCATGAATCTTCATCCACCCATCACCTCATCCATGAATTGGGACCAACATCAAAAGAAATATTTGAATCAAAGCACGAAGAATGTTATCAAAGAAAAAGAAGCTAAGGAGCATAATCGACAAATCAAATACACATGGATACCAAAGAATACAAAGAAATATTATCCCTATCAAACTCTATTAGTCAAAGAAACTATGGGGAAAAATATAAAAAAGGGAAAAGTATCCACCAAAGATGTCCACATAGTCAACAATAGGCTTCTCAAGCAACATACAAAGTATATCAAGCTATTGGTCCTAATTCCATGCACACTTTTGTATCCACCCATAATTGCTCATCTTCCCAAGTTTGGAGAGTCAAAGGTTCCAAACTATCAACCAATCCATCTTCTATTCCTAAACATACTCCACCATCCAATCCTCCATGCATGATATCCAATTCTCACATCAACCATGTATTGGCAGCCACCCTTCATCATAAGGATTCAAAAGGAACTCTATCACGATGTGCACACAAAGACAAAGTTAACTCCGATATCAACAAAGCAAATCAAGAATCTCAAAATTTGTATTCAAGTGCACATATCTTGGGAAAACAACTTCTTCAGGCAGGATATCGATGGCACATTATGATAGAAGCATCTACATTAGCACCACTAGGTGATTCAACATGAGCTTAAAAATATTTCACAGAGAAATACAAAAAAAGTAAAATATAAAAATCCAAAAAAATAAAAAAAAGGATTGAAAAAAGTAAAGAAAAAAAATTGTCCTCCAATGAAAACCACTATGGTGGCACTTTGGGAAGGTACCATGTTGAAAACCTAGCAAACATGCATCATGTGTATAATTGAGCATCTACGTGCACTAGTTAGGTAGAAGTATCTCATCCCATCCCTAATAAATCTAGCATTGCATCCATATCATCCATAATAAATCCATTCATCCATAAACCATTTTTCCAACCCATTTTCATCTATCTACATCCATCTTCCAAGTTATCTTGATCTTGACAAAGTTTGGTGCACACTTTACACTTGCTTATGGTAAAAATCTTGACATGGGTCATTTTCGTTAATCCTATCCTATCCAAAATTATCTAAGCCATGAAGCATTATCCAAATGAGCATTCCTCTATTTGAACACCTTATCTTATCACAAGATAATCCTTGGAATCCTTTGTGTGCTTACCATATCAATCCATCCATACACCTATCCTAGCATCCACCCATGGAATTCCGTACATTGCTAGACACTGGGGGTAGATATTTACATCTTGCTTCGGAAATAAATCTTAATCTATATCCTCCAACATATGTGGTGATCTGAACATTGAAAACGTGAAATCAAATTGGTTAAAGCATTTGTAATCCAAAAATCCAAATCACTAGCCCATGAAACATTTTGACGATAATGTGTTCCTTACTAAGCTTTATCTTTCATCGAACATCAATACAAACAATCAATATCAGTTGCATCTAATTTTCACTTCAACGTCGTATCAAATCATCTAAAACCAACTTTTGTTCCAAATCAAGCCTCAAAATCCTAATCAATCAAATCCAATCAATCCATCGCCATCTTGGGATATCCTTCCCAATCGTCATGTTGCTTAAACACTATCCTTGCATTATTGTGTATCCTCAACAATGTTATCATCATCAATCCATCAATCAACCTTAGCTTGGTTTTAAAAAAAATCCCAAAACAAGTCATTGATATCATCACACATATCCATATCCAAGTCGTCAAAATCATGCAAAAATCCAAAACCATTCAAAACATATCAAAATCCCAAAATAGGTCAAAAAGTCAAAAACAAAGTCATCTTGTCGAACTATGGGTCTTTGAGTTTTGAATGTAGGAAAGTTTGATCTTTGATCATCCCCCGAGACACTTAGGTCAGTCCTTTAGGAGTCTGTCACAATAAGTTGGCAATCCAGTTGTTCAGATCTCATCAATAAACAATTTTGTATTAGTCAAACTATGTGGTCTCTACGTGTATAACATAGGAAAGGCTAATGTTTTGATCAACCCTTGAGACCCCGAGGATAGGTCTTTAGGTTAGGTCTGTGGTCAAAATCTCAGAAAACACCTAAACATAGAAAAAATTGAAAATCAAAACATTTGTAAAATATCAAAAATACCAAAAACAACCTCAAAACATTTCAAAAAGATCAAAAACCCAAAAAATCCATCTATCTCATCTCGCTTTCACCTATAATAAACATCCACTCATAATAAATCACCATCACCCTCAACCTTTGGTGAAATAGTCAGAAAGAAGTTTAGCAATGTTGAAGTGAAAACTCAAGTGTCAAAGGTCTCAAGTCTAGGTTAGTAGGTAAACAAGTTGGTCAACTTTTCATTTTAATGACATATCATCTAGTCAATCTCATCATCATCTAATAACATCATGTCCTAGAATGGACATCAACATTAGGCATCACTATAGTTTATTATTGGCTAGTAGTATGAAGAACATTAGCTTTTTTATTTACTTGTTCTTTGTCTTGTTTGATTTATCTTATTGCAATCATTCCAATGACCTCTCAATGATGTCTAACCAAAATGATTTAGAGAGAAAGGAATGGGGCAACGATCATTATCTTTTGTTTGTTGTGCTTGTTGGATATTCTTGTAATATAACTTTGGTCATGCATGTTTTGTTTGGTTTGTAGGGAGGGTATTTTAGGTTTCTTGTTGACCACATAGGAAGGCTTTCCTTTTTATGTTTTGGTCTGAGATGCTTGAAATATTTGAACTGCATTGTATGCAAGGTTCTTTATGCCAGGTGTGAATAGGAGTACTCCTATTTGATTGTCGAGTCAAAGTCCATCACACTAGGTGCAACAACATCTTGGTTCTTTATACTTAGATGCATCGTATCCATGTGTGTAATCAAACATAAGGTAAGTAACCTCTTTTAAAACCCCAATTCCTGATAAGCAAAACATCATCCACTCTCATCATCATATCTAATAAAGTCTTAATGCTTCATAGACTTGTTGGACTTCTACATCTTCTTAGAATCAGGGGTTCATCCATCTTATTCTTCTCATTCTTCTATCTTTACTAACATTTCTATCCAAATTTGTGTGATATATCAAAATATACATGAGGCTACCCATGACTGATGACTATCTATACATCATCAAAATTGTCTACGCCAAATATAGATGATATTTCTAAAGAATTATCTTTCATTCTCTGATCAGTAGAACCACTCCTCTTGCTTTTTATCATGATCTTGATTAGAAAATTAAAGTTTCTGCTTGATCTCTTGAGGGGGCAATATACCAGTATACTTCTTTCCGCTGGGGCATCCGAAAAAATTTTAAAAAAATTGACTTCTGATCTTGGTAAGGTTATTATTTGAACCAATGCAGTAGGTGCATTGCTTCAAAGAGGAGAAAAATGTAGACATGAAAATTATCCTGATTGGTATCACACACTTGATTCTAGTTCATTAACATCACTTCTTACTTAATTATCTCTCTACTAACCATTTAATCGAGTAATCTTTATTTGATTGGAATTCATCATATTTCCTCTTTTAATTAAATAAATCAATTTTATTTAATTAAATCATATTTCCCCTTTTAATTAAATAATTCAACTTTATTTAATTAAATCTAATTCTCCTCTTTTGATTAAATAAATTAACTTTATTTGATTAAATCATCATATTCTCCTCTTTAATTAAATAAATCAATTTTATTTAATTAAGTCATCAATCAATCCTAAAGTCCCTATTCAATTAAATAAATCAACTTTATTTGATTAACTTCTAACGTTCTTCATTTAGTTGAATAAATCAAACTTTATTTAATTAAATTACTAATGCATCAATTTCCTCCCATTTGATTTAAATAAATCCAAAAATCTAAGTCAAATGTCAAATCAGCAAAATTCTATTGAAAAATCAGTTAAATCCTAATCAACTCTAACTCTAATCCTCAAATCCTCTAGATTTTGTAACTTCACAAGTAAATCAATTTAATTGATTTATAAATTCTTCTATTTTCATTCAAAAAGGCATCTCAAGTTGAATATTCCTCCAATTCAAAAATTCCCTACCAAATCCATCCAACAAGGTGCATTAAAGGCCTCTTACATGTCCTTTTTCTTGAGCCAAGTGGCATTCACTCTTATTTCGTCTCCCTCCAACATGTCACTTCCTCAAATTTGAAATCCAGCTAATTGCATTTATTTGCATATTGATCAAAATGTGCTCCACATCTCTTCAATAGCATGTTGACATGTGACACATTGCTATTGGTTCATTTGTAATCCCACATCTCTTCAATAGCATGTTGACATGTGACACATTGCTATTGGTTCATTTGTAATCCCACATCCTTCATGTTTTACATTCCTCCATCCTTCTTTCCTATAAATGGAGAGCTCTTCTATGGATTTTGGATCCACAACTTTATGCAAGATCATTATCTTCATGTTTTGAGCAATCTCATCCATTTTCATCCAAGTTTCATAGTTTTCATCAATTTCATAGCTAAGTTATTAAGGATTTCATCAAGGATCACATTCTTCGTCATCAAAGCTTGCAAGGAATTGGGAAAGGGCTACTTTCCACATCAAAGTAGCACCAGTTCCTCTATGGGATGATGGTTTGAATGTTTTGAGCAAGATTTAGTAGCTTTCATTTGTTTAATTTCACTTTGTTTCTTGTTCTTGGCATTTGAATGAATTGCAAGGGGAATGATTGTTTTAGATGTGTTTAATGACTAACATTCATTTTTTTTTATCATGTTTGAGCATGTCTAGATCAACCATTCATAAGTCCTAGTGTTCACTTTTTGAAGAGAGGAGCCATCAAACCATTTAAGTCTTAAAATTGTCACTATCTTGAATACAATTTGTAGGAACTAGAATAACTATACAAGCCTTCCTAAGAGTATATTATGTCCTCCAATTTGAAGGGGGGGATCATATTCACAACTCAATGAAGATAGGTTTAGATGGCTATTATTGAGGATATCATTAAAACATTTGATCCTTTTAGAGGATGAACTCTTATAAGAGCATCTTATAGAAATACTAAAGGTTTACCTTTATGTTCAAGATTCCACCAAATAGACCTGTATGAATGTAGATATTTGTTACTACAATCAATAAAGTCACTATTTTCAGCATTATTTTTCATCAATTCCCAAGCCTTCCAAATACTTCTAAAAAAATTGGACCCTGCAGGAACTACTGAGTATTTGCAAGACAACATGCCACATAAAGAAAGCATTGTCCAAGTCTTAGCTTGTTTAGGGACAACAAGTTGGATATTGTTTCTTACAAGGACCTTTCAAGGCTAATTACCTTCCAAAACTTTTGATATCCATTTGACAACAAAAGTTATTCACTTATTTCTTAGCTCTTTCAAACCTATACCACTTTGCATCTTGTCAATACAACACTATGCCCAATTGACATATTTTTTTCTTCTTGTATTTTCCATCAAACAAAAGAAATATCCTAATTTTATTTTGAATATCATTAATTTTATGACCATCAAAGAGCCAAATAGAATAGTAGTACATAGTGTATGAAGATAAAATTTTCTAGCATATATGGATTCTTCCAACCAAGGATAAAAAAGGAATATTCTAGTTATCCAATTCTTTGTCAATCTTACGTTTGATCCACATCCACATATCCTTTAATCAAGGATAAATTCCAAATGGGATCCCTAGATACTTAAATTTCTTGGTGGGACCTCCCTTTGGGAGTCATATTTGAAAAACCAATCCAAGGGTATCCTTCCAACTAAGCATGATGGATTTAGCATTTGACAACTTTGTACCTATGGCAGTGTAGTATAAATTCAGATTTTGTGCATGAGATTATTCATATTCCTTTCCTCCAACTCCACAAACAAGGTAGTGTCATCAAAAAATTGGGTAGTTAGAAGGTCTTCGTTATTATTCCAAGAGAAAGACACTTTATTCTAGGGTTCAATGAAGACTCCCTCAAAAGGTAGAAAATAGCATCAAATACAATAACAAATAGGGCAAGGGCTAGAGGGAATCCCTACCTTATGGACCTCTCCAAGGTAAAAAGCTCATATAAGGACCCATTAACCTCAATGTGAGTTATTTCATCTTTTAGTAGGATGCTAACCTTATGTCAGAGGTTAGGGAATCCAAAAACCTCAAGAGTCATTAGCAAGAAAGTCTATTCCACTCAGTTGTAGGCTTTCTCAAAAATATAATAAGAGCATGATAGAGTTTTAATTGGTCTGCCTAGCCCAAGCCATGGACTTCCAACTAGGTAGGAGGTTCTCCAAAATGTATCTTCCTTTAATAAAGCTAGTTTAAGTGTTGATAAAAAATGAAGGATATCAACTAATCTCAAGGCTAAAACCTTAGCAAGGAATTTATAAGAGACATTGAGTAAGGTGATAGGTCACCAATTCTTAATAAGAGACTTGTTCCCCTCTTTGGGAAGCAAATTGATAATACCCTTATTGATATGGCTACCTATGGATCCTTTATCAATGGATTCCTTATAAATTTGAAGAAAATCTTCTCACCCAATCAATATTCCTCTTATAAAATTCTATAGGAAAACCATCTTCCCTCAAAGATTTGTTATTATTTAAAACATTATTTTCCTTCCTAATCCCCTCAAGGGAGATATCACTACTTAACCTAACTTAGCATTCTCCTTAGAGATTATTTTAGGAATGAGTTTCTTGCAACAATCTCTAGCATTTTGACTTTGTAAGTTATTGCCTTCAAAAGTGAAACAATTTTTATAAAAGCCAAAGAATTGATTTTTAATCTTTGCATGATCATTAATAAATTTATCCCCTACCAAAATATTGTCCACTTTCTCTCTATTTCCTTTATTTTGTATATATCTAAAGAAAAAGTGAGAACCTTTATCACTATTACTTAACCAATTTACTTTAGCCCTCACTCTAAGGCATTGATTTTTATAGTGTGTAGTCTTCTTAAAGAATCCTTAGAAATAATTATCTCTTCATGTAATTCAATATTAGTGGGGTCATTCTGTAGATGAGTTTCAGCTTTTAGAAGTCTCCCATTGAGGTTGTTTTCAATTTCTCTTCAATCTATGGCTCTTTTATTTTCTATATTTTGGAAGATCACTTTCCAACTATTGACTTTATGTTCCCATGTTTCTATGGCATTTTTGTCTCTTAGCATTCATCTATTAATCTCCTTTGAGGTGAAGATAGCATCATTACACTCTTCATCCCTTAGTAGACTAGTGACGAGCATAAAACTATTATTCTCTTTGTTCACATTTGTTCCACCTTTATCAATTGAAATTTTTTCCTTGATAGGTGATGGTTTGATAATGAGTAAGAGAAGACACTTACCCTAGATAGCCATCACCATTTTTGTTAAAGTTAAAAAATCTCTAGTGGCATAAACCTATCAAATCTACAATAGATTATTCTACTACCTTTTTGAGAGTTCGACCATCTAAACCATATATTCTTATTTCCATTCTTCATTCCTTCTAAGTGATAAAATAGGTTGAGCTTGGATTTCATTTTAAACCTGAAGTACTTTTCATTACCATTTTAGTCCAACCCTATACCCCCAACTTTAGGTCGTTATTTTCAATCATGTTAAAATATCTCCCAATGATCCAAGGGATGTATTGGAGGTTGCACAACCATTTCCATAACTTAAATGTATCCTTATATTCATTGGGAGCATACAATGGAAAAAGGCCAAACTTAATGTCATCTTTTTCAAATACAACCCATACAACTCCATTGTAGGGGGAAGCTCAAAACTCAATCACATGTTGTACCCATTTATTATAGAGTAATATAATAGAGCCACATTTACCTTTCTCATGACTAGTGGAGTAGTGATAAGAGTCCTTCTAGATAAATTTAAGGTTAGTTTCTAGGAAAAAATTAGTAGCCTTCACCTCTTGTAAAAGTACTGCATCCTTATTCCTATCTGATCTTAAGAATCTCCTAACAATATATTTTTTGTCAAGGGACCCAAGTCCATAGAAATTCTATGAGGTGCATTGAAAATAAATTCAAACAATCCTTAAAAGGTATCCATTGATTTCCTAAAGCCATCAAAGCATTTAGGAATACTTTCTTCAATCTCCTTCCTTTTGGAAGAAGGTGTTGGGGAATCCTTAGTCCTCTTCTTCCTCTTGTGTTTAGATGCATTAATCCTGTCATTTCTAGTAGGAATGTATCTTTAGCTGCTCATTTAGGTATGGAGGGAGAAGAAAAAATAAGATCATATTTCCTTTCCGTGACTTCCTTACCATACATCAACTTAGCAATTCTTGTAGGGTCTCTCTACTTTTCACTAGTCTATTACCAGATTTTATATCATGATTATCAACTAGCAGGTATTGATTATCTTTCTTCAATTCCATATGATTTTCTACATGTTGGTACAACAATCTTTGGGGTCTACTTGCAACTCTCCGCCTAGATCCAAGACATGAGAATTATTTTTCCCATGCTTGGGTATATTTGTAGAGTTCAAATAGAAAGTGCTCTCTTTGTTTTCCTTTATCAAACTACTTGGAGTCTACAAAGTTCTATGAGTTAGCTCAGATCCATAACCTACTTTGTTCAAATTATTAATTGTAATAATATTAGGATCTATTTGTCGACTATTGTCCACAAACTTTTTGTGACCCATTTTTGGACCATCCTTAGGGCCATCTATGTTTTTAGGATACTCCTTCTATTTGTTGTTTAAATTCAGGTTTAAAGGAAATTGATTTTATAAACTATTAAAATTTTACAAATTCCAAGTAGCTTAACTCTTGGTTTCAAATTCCTGAACAATGCTATTGGCCAATGAGAATGAATCATTGTTGAAGGAGGTTTTTTTACTTCTTATATTTCTATCTTTATTCAAGAACATCTCAACTGAGGGTAAAAATTCAAATTTACCAAAAATAACATTCTCATTGTCATCTTTTTCCATATTGCTATTATTGTTTAAGGATATTGAATGGAAAAGAGGGCATCCTAGAAAGCCATCTAGGATCCGTATGTGCCTTTAGTTACATTCATTTCAATTTAGGAACCTCAAAAGCATATACTACTATGCCTTAAAGAAAAACCAACATAGTTATTACCCCACTGTTAATTCTTAAAGGAAAGAGGTTGGAATTTAGTTTATGATCTTTTTAGATTGAAAGTAGTTTCAACAACATTACATGCACATAAAATTAAATAAGAAGAATAAGATAGAAGAGAAAGAACACACAAATTTACATGGGGAAAACCCTTTTGGGTAAAAACACCCCACACTCAAAAACCATAGAGCCAATATATTATTTAGTAACAGAAGTAGTTATAATACATTCTTCAAACACAAGACCATTATAGAAGATTTACATCTTGTTCCATCTTTGGCAAAATTCTGACAACATAACCCCTATGAATAACGCTTCTCTCATAACTCCTCTAGCATAAAGTCTATATATATAAAGTCTACAGTGCTTGCCCAGGATAAAATTTTCCTCAAACCCATGCCCATGCATGAACATGCAACAAGAAATGCATTACATGCAAGAGAATGCAACATGCACATGCAAAAAAAAGAACCTGTCAAAAATTTGTGCATCCACATGCCAAGTTTGACTCAACTAGGAATAGTTCAACTACATCCATGCACAACTCCTATTGCAAATAGAAACTTCCAATATTGACTTTTCAAAGTGGGTTCCAACTTCCACAAAAGTAGTCTTGAACATACTATAGTTAACTCAACATACCTTGACATGCCACCACCATGCAACAGTGAGAAGTTTTTACAAACTCCTCTCTCCAAATGAGCAGCCAAGTGACAAGTGTTACTATGGAACACCTCCATGAAGTATGCACAAACAACAATGCTTCCATGAAGTAAATAAGTGACAAGTGGCACTTCATTGAGCTTTGCAACAAGCGCATGTAGGATATAACACTCCCTTAAATGGGTCCCACAATGCGCTATGACAACTATTATAGTTGGAAACTTAGGATATATCAATATTTGCACAAATATTTATCCCAAAATTAGTGTTAGGACCCAAAGGTTGAGACACCTTAATCCCAATAGATATATTATGATGAATCCTAACCAAAACTAACTTTTGTACATTCTTCTTCTTGAAGATTGAAATAGGTTTAAAATCCCTCTTTTTAAATCTCCCCAAGGGAGTTTGGAACTAGATCTTTTGGCATAACCATCATAGAAGTGTGAGGAAGTAAAATGTTAGTCTAAAGAGTCCATTGATGCACATGAAGTGCAATTTGTGATAGCCTTTGAAGAGGTAGAGTTAGCATAAATAGAAGTTGAGTTAGCTAGAAACAATGAGTCATTGGTGATTAAGTGTTTGGGTCCACAACCCCCCCATGTTGAGGGATTTCCCAATTACAGGAGTACCCACCCCACCTAGGCTAGGGGAGGAGTTAAGCTAGAATTTTTAATATAAACACATACTGAATCAACAGGGTGGTCAACACTGTCAATGGTAGGAACACCATTATTATAATAAGCGAAACTAACCTTTAAGGCAGGCTCCAAACCTATTACCTGAGCCTCAACTTTGGGCTTATTTATGTTAATAATATTGGTCTTGGGAGATTCTCAAGTAGGGTTAGGTCCCACATCATTCATGGAAAAATTCTTATCAGCCAAGTTGGTCAAGGGTGCACTAGCATTAGTTTTTTGTTTAGCACCAATATTGTTGGGTCTATTTAAAATTATCGAGCAATTTTTTCTAATATTCCCTTCTCCTCTACAAAGATAACATGCATTTAGCCCTCCTAAGATTTCAATACCACTGGAAAAAGTGGTATTGTCTAAGTTAATATCAATGTTCTTAGGAATTTTGACACTATGCGACAAAGAAACAAGTGCCCTAGTGTCCATGTGGGAGGATTATTCTAGACTCGTCTATTTTGAGAACTTTCCCCAAATGAGATAGCATCAAGGATAAAAAAATTCCCACAAAAGAGGCACACATTCTTCACTGTCACCCACCCAGGGCAAGATAATGTCATGAATTCTTCATTTAGGGCTTTTTCGAACTAGGCTAGGGCATGAAACATACAATTCCCTATGTTCCAATAGTGCCTACTAGTGACAATTTACTGCATTTTGTGTTCCTTAAAAAATATTAGATAGAGACCTTGTTGAATCATTCTATAGAATGACATCTAAACCCCTAATTTTTTATCCTAAACACTCTTCATCCATTCATCTAAAAATTTATGAGAAAGGATTTTGTTGCAGTCAACTATCACAAGAAAAATGGTGATGTTCTTTAATCTAGTAACTTTTTGATTATTTAATGCAACAATCATCTTAGAATTAGGAGAAATGGTTAATTTCTTGGGGCTAGGGGAGAACACTTACTTTCATGTCCTCCCTCGATCCCATCCTCTCCACCTTCACCATTAAACTTGGAAACAAACAACCATCTACAAAAGACTTTAAGACTAGTATAAATGATGGGCGAGTAAATGATGGTGGAGAGTTGCGTGTGGAAATTAAACAGCCACTTGATTCATGCATTCAAATAGCCGTGTGGAAGTAAAACAGTCGTAGAAGACTTTAAATTGTGGTATTAAATTTGATAAGACATCACTTTCTATAGAGAAGACAATAAGAGTCATGAGGCATACGTTTGGAAAGGGTGTCATTGAAATTTCGTCATACTTTTCCTCATCGCTTTTGTATAACACTGGGAGTAATTATGATGATGGGCAGGGTTGCCGTGTGGAAATAACAACCACGACTCATGTATAAATATGATCAGACATCACTTTCTATTGACTAGACTTGCCGTAGAAGATAGAAGGTGTTCATGATTTCTACAAAATATTGTATATCACTTCTTCATCTAAATTTATAAAAATTATAATTTTATTTGATTTCAAAAAAATTATTAATAGTATAATAAATTGTTTTCAAATTTGATTTTTTTATTATATTTAAAATAAAAAATTTAATTGTATTATTTTTTTTAAAGTCATATTTCATCTCATAATTTATAATGAGATATTATCATAAATACAATACGTATAAATTGATATATATTTTCACTTCCTTTCAAAATTACTTAAACAATCATCTAAATCTAACTTTCTCACTTTTATTTTTTAAATTAATTCATGAGTCCATTTTGTCCTATTAAGAAAGAAAGGAACTCTTAAAACAAATTAATGTACATGTGTAACATATAGAAATTAAGATTTAAATTATATCCCAACACTTTTTTTTGTTTTTAAAATCTTAGAGTTTTTGTAATATTAATTTGCAAGTATTTATTATAAACTAGTAAATCATTTATAATTGACTTGCTTTACAATGGCATATCATTTAATAAGTATAATTTTTAATTTTTAAGTTGACTTGTTTTTTAAATTATTTATAGGTGACTCAAAAAAATAATTTTGATCATTCAATAAGGTGATCCTTAACTAGACATAACTCAAACATGATAATATAAAATAGGATATGGCAGTTCGATTTCCTTTCCTCTCCTTTGACAATATCGTTCCATAAGACCATCAAGCTTGATTGCGGTAGGGAGTCAACACCCCCCACCCAATACTTCATGTTGATTCAAGAGGAGTGAGAAAACACTCCCAATTTCTACCGAAGATACTCAAAAGTCTCCTTGGGAAGAGGTTTTTTAAGATGTTTGCAATTTTCTCCTAGTCTCAATATACTCCAACTTTACTTTGTTTGTAACCTTTTCTCTCATAAAATGATACTTAATTGCAATGTGTTTTATCCTTGAATGCATCATCAGATTCTTGGAAATATTTATAGCAGTAGTAATGTCACAAAGAATGGAAATGGGCTCATCAAACACTTTTTTTCGTCTCCTTAAGGTTCTACTTCATCCATAATACCTGCTTGGTGTAGGAGCACCTAAACCCTTATTTGCAACTTTTTTTTTGATGAATAGGCAGCTATCTATATTAATATATAAGATATAGTTACATATTCACAAAAAAGGATGGGTGGTAAGAAGGCACACCCTGAAAGTCACATGGGCAATGCCCAAAAAAGCCAAAAAATCACATGGGCCAAGCCCAAAAGTCCATGATTACAAACATATAGAAAAAGATCATTAATCGGCCAGAGTAGTCACAACAAAGCCAGATGGATCTTTGTCATCCAAATTCTTCCCTCGTACATCAACAGGGTTTGGAGTGACGTCAGGAGGAGGACCCCAACCATCATCAACTTCTTTTTCCTTTTCTTTGTCAAGTTATCCTCGCATCGAGGCGAGATTGCAAGTGCAAACTGCGGAAAACTTTCACTAGAGTCTGTCCAACCAAAGCCAAAAGTAGGAGTGTCATTAGAGGGCCACTTAGAACTGCCATCACCACTCCCCAAAGCACTGCTAGAGGGCCACTCCTGGCCAGCCCATGATGGAGGAGAATGGGTCCACTGAGGAGGGTGAGAATCCCGCTGAAGAGGAGGTTGAGAGTGGGGACATGCAGAAACACTCCATTGCTGGCCTTGAGAAGGTGACCGGCCATGGGAGGAGGTGGGTGAAGTGGGAACTCAAGCAACAGTACATAGGGAATTTCCCCAGTGGTCCAGAAGCACTTGCAGGTGAGCAACTTCAAGTGCAACTTTGTTAGCCTGCACCTGAATCTGTAATAGCACATTAGAAAAAATAATAGCTTTAGCATATAAAAAAAATTAATATCCATTTGAGAATGAGCAAATATGCAAGCATTTTTGTCTTTCCAGATATTGAAGAGGATTTCCACCCTAAAAGTGTGTCAAAGCTAGGTATACTTTTCAGGAAGTCTGGGTGATTCACCTAGTAGAATCATATGCCAAGAGAATGGTTTCGGCCTAAAGGGCCGAAAGAAGTCACGAATCCAAGTCCAAAACTATTGAGCTTTGGGACAAAATCAACAAAGATGCTTAAAAGTCTCAACTTTCCCACAAAAATGGAAATGAGGGTCATGGACCCTAGGTGAACAAGCTGAGAACCTACAAGAAAGCCTTGGAAAAGAATACACCAAGAAAAGTAGGCATGTTTCAGCTCAACACTTCCAAACCAAGTGGCAACAAATCTTTTATGCTAGACATGAGTGGGAGATTGGAGAAGCCACCTCTAGTTTAGACTTTGAATCATGGGAAAATGTGGTGAAAGCCACTTGTAGTTCACGAAAGGGGTGTTTAGGTACTACTTTTAGTCCTTCCACAAGGGTTTGGACCCATGAATACCAACTTTATGAAGCATTTCTATAGGAATAGCATTCACCAGACCATCAAAAGTTGCACGATCCTGGTTATGAAGCCTATACAGGGCACAAAATTCTTCCCACTGCATGATACACATTGTGGGTCTATGAAATATCTGTTACAGGGTTTGGATACCTTTCTTGTGGAATTTGAATGCCTTAAGCCAAAATGACTTAGCCAACAACTGACCATTACAAGCAAAAGAGGCAACCACCAAACATTTTGCTAGTTGAGTGAAATCCCATCACGAAAGCCAGAGCCAACCCAACAGAGCTAGGGCTTGACAGCTTCCCAGGCTAGCCAAATACTTTTGGCCACAAAAGTCCCAACAATTTAGACTGGTTCCTTCATGACTAGAAGGGTTTGAAAGCCAATCCCCTTCTAGGTAGGTCTATGAATAGGAAAGCCTGGCTGAATACAATGCCTAAGAAGAGTTTTCTAGGCCTCATCACCAGTAAGGGAACATATAATCTATTTAACACACAAAACAGTCCCTTGCCATTGAGTGGAGAGCAATCCAATTCCTCCAGAATCTCTAGGAAGGCAACATAATTCCCAAGAAACATGGTGAAACCCTTTGTGGGACTCATAAGAGGCCCAAAGAAAATCTCAGAGAAAATTTTCAAGCTTGTCATAGGTAGCTTTGAATGGGGCCCAACAAGAGGAATAATATACATGGGTAGCTGCCAAAACTTTGGAACACACCTAGAATTTTCCCACCAAAGAAAGAGGCTTGGTAATCTAGTAAGTGAGCTTCTGCTTGACTCTAGAAAACACAGCTTGCCATAACTTAGCTGAGGACACCTGGAAAGCAAAGAGAATTTCTAGGAACCAGAAAATTTCTCCTAGCCGAATCCATTTCCAACCATAGTGCTAAAACCGAGGAGTAAGCAAGATAAACTATTTGTAGCACAAAGTTTTGTGCCATTGAATGGCAGAGCCAGAAGCAAGACAAAGGTGTTAAGACAATCTAGGGCCACTTTAATATTTTCTTCTTCCTCTAGGAGATTGAGGAAAGAGACATTAGCAAAATGGTCATTAACTAGCTTAGCCTGAGAGTTAGGCAGAGAAATTCCCTTGACATGTTGCTAAGAGACTGCATTGGCCAAAAGGTAGCCAAATCCATCAACCACAAGCACATATAGAGAGGGGGAAAGAGGGCACCCTTTCCGAATGGAATGAAAGAGTTCAAAGGTAGAAGATTGAAGGCCATTAATGGTGATACAAGTAGAGGCATCTGCAAAGAGCATTCAAACAACTTGAATGAAATTAGGCACAAAACCCAAAGCTTGCAGCATAGCAAGAGTAAAAGGCCATTCAATGCGGTCACAGGCCTTTGCAAAGTCCATTTTGATAAACATGGCTTTCTGCTTTGAACACCTGGCCCATTTCATGCCTTCCCAAATAGTAATAATATTATCCAAAATAAATATGGATTTGATAAACCCAGTTTGCTCTGGGTGCACAATCTAAGGTAGAAGATGGCGGATCTTTAGAGTCAAAGCCTTGGCGATGATTTTGTAGGAGACATTGAGAAGCATGATAGGCCTCTAGTTGCAAATTTCCTCTAGATCACTAGACTTAGGTATGAATTTTATATTGCCTTTGTTTATTAAGTTGCCTAGAGAATTAGCATGAAAAGCCTCTAAGTAAACATGATATAGATCTTGCCCAACACAGTCCCAAAGGGCTTTGCAGAATTCACAAGGGAACCCATCAATCCTTGCGGCTTTGTTATCAGCCATGGAATGGACAACCTCCTTGAGATCATCAATTGCTAATAGTTCATCACAAAAATTCTTTTGGACTAAGGAAAGCCTATTTGGCACAACAACAAGGCAATCTTGGAGGGCTTGTTGTTGCATAGGAATGGGTTCCTGTGCAGTGAAAACTTTCTCATAATGATGCACAAAGGCCTGAAGAATGCCAGGAAGCTTAAAAAGCACCTGAATGCCATCTTTCTTTTTTTAATGCCCAGGGATGAGTGCCTGGCACATAGAGCCAAAAAAACTCTTTGGAGGCACGATCACCAATTTTTAGCCAATGTAACCAGGCTTTGATTTGTGCACCTCTAGCAACATAATTTTTTGAAACTTTCTTTTTGTCCCTTAATTTTGCCACCCTAACTTGCAATGATGGGGAAAAAGGGTTGGCTACCAAAGCCTCGGTAGTTGAGTGGAGGTCAATGGCGGTAGCCTCATAAGACCGCTAGTGAAAGATATCTAGTTGGTGCCCATAAATGCACAAAAATCTAGCCATATGAGTCATAACATCATTCCACCAAGTAATCCAGCCTATATGATGAGCTGGCCTACACTCCAGATTCTAGACTATGTGAATGTGGGTCAAGGTAGGCTTGTGGCAGAGTAAAGACGTGCTTAGAAAGAATTGAGTTTTACACATGTGAGGCTACCGAGTCTCCCATTCAATGCAAAATAAATGGGGAAGTGATTTGACAAAGTCACATCCACTAACGGCTTAATCGAGACAGAAGAATTGTCAAAAGAGTAAAAATATTGAGCCCACATCATGGCACGATTGAGGCATTTAAATACTTAGTTAGAACATGCGCTGTAATTATGCCAAGTGTGCCAAAGAGAATGAGAATGGTGACGACCAATATTGGGATCAAAGGGCCCCAATTTATTGCACATGTAAAACCACGCCTCCCTTTTGCCAGCTATCCATTTGAATGGCAAGGTTCCATCCTTGTCATACACCATCTCAACCATATTGAAATCCCCACACAATAACCAGGTAGTAAATGACAATGAATCAACAATCCAATGCCAAATCAAAGAGAGTTCCACAACATCATTAGAGGAATATACATTAATAATCCCAAAGGAATGATTATCAATGTTGAGAAGGATCTAGACGAGCCGATGAGTGGGATCAAACCCGTGGTTGACCACACAAGAGTGCCACCATGGGGAAAAAAGGGTGATAGCTTCGCCACACCCAACATCATGAGTAGTGCAAAACATTTTACTGGTTGGCCAAATAGAGCGATAAGCAGAAGCAAGTAAAGAAACAAAAAAATTAACTTCTTGGAGAAAAAGCACTTCAATACCAGAATACTTACACAAGGTATCCCTGATAGAATACTTTCTGGAGAGGTCTATCAGACCTCAAACATTCCATGAGAAGAAATTTATGAATGAAACTCCTCCCTATCATTAGAGTCTCATTCCTCTTCATTCATAGAAGAGAAATGATTCTGCAAAAATTCTAGCAGAACTGACCAAATCTAGATACAAGGAGAGGAAAATCTTCGCTTTTCTTGTACATATTCCCCTTCTTCCCTTGGTGGAGAAGAGTTACGAGACTTCCTTTGAGCTCCCGACATAGGAGGAGAAACATTCAACTATGCTATCATGATAACAAGCTGAGGTGTTGCCTTTGGCCTAGGCTATGACAAAACATTATTAGCCCCAACAGGAGATTCCTTCCCCTTCACTGAAGGGTTTGAAATAGCTGGTTCAGAGGCCTTTGGGGCTGACCTAGAACTAGTGGACTTATTCTTACGGTTTGTAACCGTAGTCCATTTCTCATCAAGTTTGGAAACATAAGTATCTTCCAAGCGAGGTTTTTCAACATCTCATGGTGAAGAAGGTGTACGAGGCACTGCCAAAGGGAAGTCCTTGATCTCGTGGTCTACGAACTGACTCCTATAACATGTGTTGGGAAGATTAAAATAAGTGACCTTTTGGGTATGTTGGAGGGATTCAATTTGGATATTAATGGTGTCTTTAAAATATTTGGAAAGGTACACTTCTACACAAATCCTTTTTTGGGGTCGGACTTGAAAGAACCTATCTGGCTCAATGCAAATAACCCTATCTAGTGAGGACATAATATGATTCAAAAAGGTATGCAAGGCAAGGGTAAACCAAGAAATTCAATCCAGATCAAGACCCACAACTTGGTGTCATCCCAGACAACAAAATCTTGGGTCCATGCTTGGAAAACTAACAAAGAAGACCTGACATACCAGGGACCATGGGCTAAGATAGCTTGGACATGACTGACCTTCGCAAAGTAGAACAAAAAGAAACCCTTGGTTAAATTTTGGACCATGTCAAGGAAGACCCCATGAGGGACCCATGCCTTGCTGACCCATTCCTTAAGCACACTTTTAGTCAGAGTCCTTCCAACAAAATACCCAACAAGGGTATGTTGCTCAAGCCATTGAAAAGTAGAATCAAAATATGGTAAAGGAAAAACCACATTAGTTGGTGAGTTAGAACACTTACCTCGTGAAAGACTTTCAAAATTTTTTTTGGGGTCATTTGTTCGGAGGAGGAGCCATTGAGAAAAGTTGAAAAACCACTAACACGAACATGAACTACTAGGTTAGATCCAGTTGAAGGCATATTAAAACACAAAAAATGCACTAAATGCAGTCGTACACACAAGAAAAGATGATTTTTATGTGCTTTAACAGTGCACAATATGATGCAAGAGGGGCCAAGAGTGACCACATACACTACAAAAAATAATCTATTTGCAAAATTGATAATTTGAAAGTTTGATAGGTGGGTCAGTAGGTGAGTCTAGGTGGTTTGGAGTAAATAGGGTCTATTAATGCTAAAAAATGCAACTTTTAGGGAATGTGAAAGGTCATAAAATTTGAAAAGAAGTTAGAGATGTTTGAGTGGTTATTTTTGAATGGAAAATGTATAAAATCCTCTCCATGGCTCAAGTGTTGGTTGTTGATTGCTATGTTGAAGATTTCCAATAAAAATACAATGTTTTTCTCTATAATTTTTTTGTGTTTATGAACTTTGCAAGGATTGTACAGTTTGTACCACCTGTATTTTCTTTGAAAAACATTGCAATCTATGGTAGCATGAATTAGCTTTCATTTGCATCAATTTTAAGGGTCTAATAACAATTTTAGAGGGAGATCTCTGCAATTTATTGTAATTGTCTGTAAGAGGCGAGAAAAGGGTCTATTTTGAAGTTAAAGTGACAAAATAGTCATTCCACCTACTTTCCAAACCTGTGCCTCAATGGAATGACTCATCTAATGGTAGGTTAAGTGTTTCAATGGTTTTGAAGGAAGTGGATTTGAGTTGTTCAAATTGGGATGATGCCCTAGGGCTCGTAACTATGTTTTTCCATGTGAAAAGGTGGTGTTGAGATGGTTTTGAAGAAGTGTTGATAGACTTGGTCTTGTGTTGGTTTTGTGAGTCTTCCCAGACCATTTAGAGTCTGTTGGATGCAATTTCGGGGTTCTATAAGCTTAGGGGTAATGAGATTGAGTAAACCCTAGGTTATTTGCATGAAAAGAGAGGGTTTAGTGGATCAGCAGTCTAGAGGTCATGAATCTGAGAAATGATTGAGTAATTTGTGGTTTTGTATCACAATTAGTGATTTTCTATGGATATTTGGTGAAATTTTGGTGTTTAGGAAGTACTTCCTTTGAAAAGTAGGGCTAATTGAGTAGCCTAAAATAGGGGTAGTCTAAAGGTTTTTAAATTTGTTGCAAAGAAACCCATTGTAACTATTGATATGTTGTTTTTCCTTTTGTTGTGAGTCTCAGAGGGTGTCTAGAAGGTATTTGTATTTCCTTCTCTAAAAGATATTCTGCAAAGTTGGGTTTTGAGGCCTACAAGCCTATTGGTGAGTGTTTGGAACAAGTTGAGTGAATTGTGTTGCAGAGGTTGATTCCTTGTTAAGGTTTGATCAATTTGAGTTTGATAGAGATTCATCACCATCTTGCTTACATTAGGTGGTATTAGAGCTTAGGGACAAGGTCTCTTGTGGTTGATTTTGCAGGTTTGAAGAAAGGTGATTGGAAGGTGAAAAGAACAAGTTTGGAAAGATGCCTCTGAAGGATTTTGGTGCTGCTAGAGAGTTATAGGAACTGAAGGAGAATCATGCTAAGCTTTTGGAGTCACGCAATGCAGTGTTGGAAAAGCTTGTTGCCTTGGAGACAAAGAAAAGAAGAGATGAGAATGTTGAGAGTGAAATGGAGGAAGATGAAGAATATGAAGATTTTAATGAGTTAGACCTTGAAGATTAGAGGATGGCAAAGTTACTCAAAGTAGTCAAAGGTGATTCAATGAAGGTAAAGGTTTATCTTCCTATGTATGATGGAAATCTAAATGAAGAAGAGTTGCTTGACTGGATTGTAGCTATGGACAACCAAAGGAAAAAAAGCAAAATCAAGGATAGTGTCTTGGGACAAGATGGTACAAAAACTGAAAGGTAAGTTTCTTCCAAAAGACTATGAAGTTCAATTGTATAAAATATTGCAAGGATTGAAACAAAAGGATCTAGATGTCAAATCCTATATAGATGAATTTTACAAATTAAATATAAGGTCAGGAAAAAATGAACATGAAGTTGAAAAAGTGGCTAGATATCTAGGTGGTCTCAGATTTAATATACAAGATGAGTTGGTTGTTGCTAACCCAAAGATTGTTGAAGAGTGTTTTCAATTAGTAATTAGGGTGGAGGAAAAGATCAAAAGGAGACAAGACAAATCTGTTAGAGGAAGAGGTACTAGTGCAAGAGGGAGATGAGAAATCCCTACATTAAAGTAGCCAAATGAGGAACAAGAAGATGTAAGTAAAGGTAAGGAACAAGGTGCTGATGCAAGAGGAGGTTTTACGGGTAGAGGTAGATTTAGTGGGGGCATAAATTTAAATGTTTTTGTAGGGAGATGCTATAACTATAATGAATTTGGCCATCCTTCTTGGAAATGTCTTGAAAATTTTGGTAGTTCATCAAGTGGAGATGATAAGAGGACTGAAAGGAGGGCTCAAATAGTTCAATAAGAGGAGTGTCAGAGTACTCATTCTGCAAGTTTACATGTTTCTCCTGAAATAGGTGAAATTTTGATGATGAGGAAGACCATATTGAAGGAAACAAAGGAGATGGAGCCATTGCAAAGGAAAGTCTTTTCAAGACCACATGTAAGTGCAAGAATAAGGTATGCAAAATTGTTATTGATTTGGGCTCTACTGAAAATATGGTGTCAAGTGGGATGGTGAATAAATTAAATTTGCAAAAAGTTCCTCATGAGTTACCTTATAAGGTGTCTTGGTTGAGTGATGGGAAATATCTTTTAGTAAATGAACAAGCTGTGGTAGAATTTCAAATTGGAGGCTATAATATAGATAAGGTAGTATGTGATATTTTACCCATGGATTGTTGCCACTTACTCCTAGGTAGGCCCTAGCAGTTTGACAGGCGTGCATTGTATGATGGAAGAAAAAACACATACACTATAAAGAAGGATGGATGAAAATTTGTTTTGAATCCTTTGGTGGAAGATGATAAAGGTAAGGATAAGGTGATTATGTGTGGAAAGAAAGAACTTGTAAAGGATGTGAAGGTAGACACAAAGATGGGTGTTATAGTCAGTTCAAAGTTTGAGAAAGCTCTGGCAGCAGTTGAGAAGATGAATGCAGGATTGAAGGGTAAATTGACAGTTGTTTGGAATGCTAATGTCATGGTGGGGACCATTGTGTATCCTTTAGTAGGAAATAATGTTTTGAAGTATGAGGAATTTGTAGGGACAATGGAATATAAATCTGATAGTACAATGGTACCAAATGTTGACAAGTCAGTAAGACTAATGACTATGATAAAAGGACAGATTAGACAAGATAGTAAGGGCATATGCAAGCATGGAGATGAGATAAAGAAAAAGACAATTCAAGGAATTACTAACATGTCTTTGTTTGCAAGTATGAATGAAGGAGTACAAGCAGGTTTTGGTCAAGGAGAAAATGGAAGAACATCATCAGATCTAAATGCAAAGATGAAGTCACATTCAAGAGCAAACATAGTCAAGGATATAGGGAAAATTACAAGGTCACTGTATATGAACCAAAGAAAGGTTTTTGTAGGTTAGATAGTGTGTGGAGCAGAGATGAAGCATGGAGGAATAGAGGCAAGGAATAACTCATGTGGCATGAGTTATTTTTCAATGGCGTTGTATGGTGCAGGAGCACCTAAACCCTTATTTTCAAAATTGATAATTTGAAGGTTTGATAGGTGGTTTAGTAGGTGAGTCTAGGTGGATTGGAGTAAATAGGGTCTATTAATGCTAAATAAGGTCTAAAAATACCATATGCTATGTAATTGGGTAGTTTGAGTCATTAGTGTTAAAGTTACAAAAAATGTAAAAACGTTGTCAAGCAAAAAATTGTCAAAAATACAACTTTTAGGGAATGTGAAAGGTCATAGAATTTGAAAAGTAGTTAGAGACATTTGAGTGTTTATTTTTGAATGGAAAATTTATAAAATCCTCTCCATGGCTCAAGTGTTGGTTGTTGATTGTTGTGTTGAAGATTTCCAATAAAAATACGACATTGTTCTCTACAAATTTTTCTATGTTTATGAACTTTGCAAGGACTGTATGGTTCCATACCACCTATATTTGATTTGAAAAACAATGTAATATGTGGTCGCATGAATTATATTTCCTTTGCATCAATTTTGAGGGTCTAATAACAAGTTTAGAGGGAGATCTGTCCAATTTACTGTAACTGCCTATAAGAAGCCAACAAGGTCTGTTTTGAAGTTAAAATGATAAACTAGTTGTTCGACCTACTGTCCAAACCTATGCCTCAATGGAATGACTCATCTAATGGTAGGTTAGGGGTTTCAATGGTTTAAAATGCATAGGAGTTGAGTTTTTCAAATTGGGATGATGCCCTAGGGCTGGTAGTTGTGTTTTTCCATGTGAAAAGGTGGTGTTGAGATAGGGTTTTGAAGAAGTGTTGATATAATTGGTCTTGTGTTGGTTTTGTGAGTTTTCCTAGACCATTTAAAGTCTGCTGGATGCAATTTTGGGGTTCTATAAGCATGGGGTTTATAATATTGAGTAAACCCTAGGTTATTTGCATGAAAAGAGAGGGTTTAGTGGATCAACATTCTAGATGTCATGAATCTGAGAAATGATTGAGGAATTTGTGGTTTTGTATCACAATTAGTGACTATTTATGAAGATTTTGTGAAAGTATGGTGTTTCAGAAGTACTTCCTTTGAAACATAGGGCTAATCAAGTAGCTTAAAATAGGGGTAGTCTAAAGGTTTTCAAATTTGTTGCAAATAAATTACATGGTAATTGTTGGTATGTTGTGTTGGGTTATGTTGTGAGTCTTAGAGGGTGTTTAGAAGGTATTTGTATGACCTTCTCTAAAAGATATTGTGAAAAGTTGGGTTTTGAGGGCTATAAGCCTATTGGTGAGTGTTTGGAACAAGTTGAGTGAATTGTGTTGCAGAGGTTGATTCCTTGTTAAGGTTTGATCAATTTGAGTTTGATAGAGAGTCATCACCACCTTGCTTACATCACTACTAATACAACATGAAATTTCTACAATGTACTCTACTTTTGTTGTAGATAAAGATACAAAATCCCTCTTCTTTCTTAACCAAGATCTACAAAATTGTCACCAATAAAGAAAGATCCACCACTTGTACTCTACCGGTCATCTATTTGTCCAGCCCAATTTGCATATGTGTGTGCAATTAGTGTGAATTTTTCACTCTTAGGATACCACAAACCAAAATTTATTGTAGCATTTAGATATCTAAATATCTTTTTTATTGGGCCTTGACTTGAGTTTCTTTAAGCACTACCTGAGACCTAGCTACCATCCTTACTACTTACATTATATCTTATTTGGATGTGGTTACATACAATAGACTACCAATCATTTACCTATACAAAGTTAATTTTTTCAAAGTAGATTCATCATCCTTATTCAATTTACAACCAATAACCATAGGTGTACTCACTGGTTTACATTCTTCCATCTTAAACTCTCTCAACTTCTCTTTTATAGAGTACTTGTTCTTGTTGCGAGATGGTGTGTCCCTTGGTCTCCTTGGTGCAAGGTGACACTTGGGTTTGTGACACGGATTAACCACCTCCCGTGGATCATATATAAATTTGGCGATTATATTGGGCATTAACAGGTTGATCTTTTGGTGCAATGACAACCACCATTGTAATAAGTGGTATGAGAACCAAGGTCATAGGTTTGAACCCCTTGCTTATGCTAGGGGGATTGTTGCAAGATGGTGTGTCCCTTGGTCTCCTTAGTGCAACATGATGCTTGGGTTCTTGAAATGGCTTAATCACCTCCCATGGATCTTGTATAAATCTAGTGTATGTATCAAGCATCAACAGGTTGATCTTTTGGTGCAACAACTACCAATGTAACAATTCTAAGATATGAATAACCTTTGTTTGATTGAGTGATTTATAAACTAATAATTAAGGAAAACTCACCAAGTATTGACATTTCTAAATTGTTTTGCATTGCATCATGGAATTATTTGCACATAGCATCACTTCTTCCTCCAAAGATGATGTTATCAACATAAACAACAACAATTAGTAATTGATCACCTTTGTTTTTATGTACAGGTTGTTGTTTGCACTACCTCTCTTGAAACCTTATTGTTAGAATTAGGTGTTGTACACCTTGCATAATGTTTTATTTATTTATTATGTGTGTGGTGCACCTAGGGGTTTTCTAGGTGAACGTGCATCACAAGGAGTTATAATGTTGGGACCACTTTGTTGTATGTAACATTGGGACATAATTGTAAAATGTAATTATTTAATATTGGGGGAATAATAAAATAATAAAGTACCCAATATTAAATGTGGGGTCACATGATGTAGTATTTTTGGGCACATGGTTTATGTAATACCACTTGGTGGTTTTGTGGGAGCTTGTTTCTATAAAAGCAACCACAAGGGTAGTTGTTTAGGGTTGGATCAAAAAGTTGGTCAAGGTTGAGCTTGTGCATGTGTGAGGGTTTGAAGCATGGCATGGGATGTGTGGATTCATGCTTGGTCACATGGAATGCATGGATAGCTTGTGCTTCAGAAGTGTTCATGGAGTCTCTGCAGATGTATTGTAATGGGTTTTCATTGCTGAATAATACATGGAGTGTGGATGCTTTTGGAGGCTGGGTTTTTCCCTCTTGAGGGTTTTCCCAGGGTATATCTTGTGTCATCTTTGATGGGTATGTTGTCTATTCTCTTGCATGTTGATGTTGAGTATTTTACTTGCATGTTTTCAGATTTGGGTTATGTGGAAATTGTCATTTCATGGCTGCATAGTTTCCTTACAAGTGGTATCAGAGCTTTGGTTATTGGATTGGATAACCCTAGGTTGCATGAGAGAATGAAAGAAATGGCAAGATATAGGGTTTTGCAGGTGTTTTATTGCAGATCTGAGGGTTTTGGGTTTGCTGTTATGATGGGTTGTTTGCAGATTTGGGGTGTGAAAACTTTTGGCAAAATAGGGTTTCTTGGTCATGCATTTATATGAGGGTTTTGGGGGTGAGTTTTCACAGATGACCTCCTAGGAAAAATGGACCTCATGGTTGGATTCAGGTTGGCTGAGAGAGAAATTTTGACATATAACATGCCCTATTTTGGTTATAGAAAAAATTTGTCCTACCCCTTTGCCGTACGTCGACAGTACAGTCGTCGTCAGAAAAATAAAAATATTAAAAAATTCAAAAAATTAAAACCTTGTCAAATTAATTTCATTCCTGCAAAATAAATGAAAAAAATAAAAATTGAAAAATCAAAAATTGAAAAAAAAAACAAAATTTTTTAAAAAAAGTTTGGGGGGTCCGCAGACCCCCCCGCCTCGGTTGACCGTCGTACCCTACAGGCGGCAGGGTGGCAGTCCCTATCGGTAGGGTACTGCTGGCCAATGGACAAGCCGCCGGCGGGTATCCTGTCCGGCAAGGTACCGGTGCGGCCCGCCACAAGCCTACGGGCTTTAAAAACTTTAAATAAAATTAAAAATTTTCAAAAATCCGCCAAATGTTAAAAGTCTGCCGGAATTGAAAATTAATTTAGCCAGATTTGATGGTGGCGTCGGGTCCGTATGCAGGAGGTGTTAGAAAATTTTTATTTTTGAAAAATTAAATTAAATTTAAATATGGTTTGGATTCCGCCGCCCACCCACCACCGGAGCACCGCCCGAGCATCACCGGAGAGCCACCTAGAGGCCTTTTTACAACAGTTTTTTTCAAACGCACATAAATTTTACCCAGAGTATCGGATTTTCGACTTCTTATAGTCGTTGGAAAGCTGGTTCCGAGAACTACACAGTGGTACAGGTTTTGTTCCATGATTTTTCAGTTTCAACAGTGTTTTTCTTGGTTGAAGTCAGATATTTACTTTGAGCTTTGAGAGGGCATATCGGGTGCATACGGAGTCGGATTTTGGACTTCGAATAGTCAACGGAAAGCTTGTTGAGATCACTACGCAGTGGATCAAGTTTGGAGATATTTTGACATGGTTTTTTTACTTTTTTTCTCATCTGATCTGTTTATGGGTCTCTTTGACTATGGTGTTATTATGAGCTTATGGATTGTTGGATTTGGGATATTTAATATTGGATTCATTGTATGCTCGGTTGTACATCTCAGTTTGTTCTATTTTTGACATGGTTATCAGCATGTATGTTGCATTGTTGTAGCTACAAGTTGTGCAATGTTGTAGGCGGTCTATACTTACTTGTTGCACCTATGACTTGGATATGGGTTGTCTTTGCCCATTGATATTTCAGTGTTGATGCATGATCAGTTTTGGTGGCTTGGTTTAGTCACTTAGTTTTCTGTTTTGGTTGTCATGTTGAGGAGGTGAGATGGTATTACCAGGGATAGTCATGATATGAGATATATGCACTTGACTATGATTATGCAGATATGTGGACACAGTTGGGTTGATTTGTTGGTACATTTGGTGGTGATCATGATGTCATGGATGTTTCTTGTGCATTAGAGACTTTGGCATGTTATGATGGTTTATGCAGGTGCATAGTTGGTGGTATTGGATTGGTTCCTGATTATGGTTGTGGCAGTGTATCTTCTTGGTTTGAGGAGATTGGTATCACGATGTCATGGATAGCTTGGTTACACGGTTTAGTGGGAGCTTGTGACAGTGATGGATTGGTGGTGATGGATATGATGGTTTGGCAGTGTATCTTATTGCTTTAGAGGATGGTTATCATGTTGTCATTGAGAGCTTGGATTCACAAGTTTTTGTGTGAGCTTATGACAGTGTTGGTTTTGTGCATCATGGTACTATGAGATTGCTCGGTATCACGGTTCAGTGGGAGCATTTGGCAATGATGTGGATCCATTGGTTATTATGGATGGTTGTCTTCAGCAAGTGATCTTTGGTGTCATGGAGGAGCTCTTGGATTATGTGTGCTACAGTGAGAGTTCTTTGACATCAGGTGTTGGAGATGTTGAGGTATTATTTATGACTTGTTGGTTATGACAGGTGATCCTTGGTTGTAGGATGGTTTTGTTATTATGTTATACTCTTGATTACTAGTTTAGAGTAGTGGCATGGTACATGTTATGATGATTTATTCAAGTGATCTTCTTTTGAGAGGATGTGAGATCATGGTGTCATGTTTAGGTTCCTGATTCTGCAGTTGGAGCTATGATTTTTATCTTGGTTGGTTCTCTTTGTATTGAGTACATTGATCATTTGCTTGGTGTTTAGCATGGATTGATCAGTTACAGGTGCTCATGGATACTTGGAGACTTAGGTGAGGCTTGGTGTTCTCTTGTGGTTACAGACATGATTTTGAGATGGTTACTCTTGATGAGGTTTCAGCAGGAAGTCCGAGGGAGCCTACACCTTGGTTGGACGTGAGTTCAACATGGACTAATGAGGAGAGTGTTCTTGGTTGAGTCATGATGACTTGGATATCTTGGAGGAGCATTCTCATTCCCCACTCTTGGTCTACTCGGTGGTTCACTTGAGAGGTATTTCCCATTTTTCTTTCAGGTGCATTATGTTTATGGTTTTTTCTTCTCATGGATATGGATCTTGAGCCATGGATATTTGGTTTCTGGAGGGATCATTTGAGGAGTGTTGGCATGTTTATCTCCTTGTACATGTTGGGTTTAGGAGATGGTTTATTGGGCTGATTTCCTTGGTTTGGGAATGATTACTTTGAGTTTGATCTTCTTGTTTTGAGATGCTTACATACATGTTAGTTACATATGTTATGTTTGATCTTGGTGATTGGATGGATGGATGTGGTTATGGTTTTTTGTTATGGGGTATTATGGAGGAGATCATACTTGACACAATTGGCATTTAGAGGTGTGTGTGTAGGAGGACATGCTACAGGTGTTTGGTTTGCAGGTTTTGCTTATCAATGTGGATGTTCCTTGGTACTACATGTTTACTTCTATGAGATGTTGGTAGTAGACTTGGTATGCCTTTGTGATGGTTCCTTTTTGGGATGTTAACGAAGCGACACGTTGAATGCGCTCATTCCAGGTTTTCATTCATCTTGACATTGCCCATGCAGTGGGAGCTCCTGGATGTGTATGTCATGCTTTGACAGGTTTGCACATGGAGTTTGTCATTGTGGTTTATGGGTGGACATGTTGTTGGCATAAGTTTACTATGTTTTGTATACCTTGGAGGTATGGATAGTTGGGTGTGTTGGCACTTGCTATGGGTGTCATTTCAGCTATGGTGATTTATTCTTGACAGCTATTGGTGCATATTGGATTCAGTGTTTGTGTTTTGAGATATCAGGTTGAGGCAGGTTTATGCTTCTTTGTGATAGTTAGTGTGACATCTCTTTGGATGTGTTCATATCTTAGTGCAGTTGGCATGGTGGAGGATGGGAGCATTCATGGATGAGATGGTGGTCACCTTGGTTCTTGTTACAGGTATCTTGATGGAGCACATGGAGCACTTGGATTCCAGGATGGTACATGTTGCCTATGGAGTTTTTGTTACCCCTTATGCAATGTATACAAAAAGTGGGAGATTGTTAGAATTAGGTGTTGTACACCTTGCATAATGTTTTATTTATTTATTATGTGTGTGGTGCACCTAGGGGTTTTCTAGGTGAACGTGCATCACAAGGAGTTATAATGTTGGGACCACTTTGTTGTATGTAACATTGGGACATAATTGTAAAATGTAATTATTTAATATTGGGGGAATAATAAAATAATAAAGTACCCAATATTAAATGTGGGGTCACATGATCTAGTATTTTTGGGCACATGGTTTATGCAATACCACTTGGTGGTTTTGTGGGAGCTTGTTTCTATAAAAGCAACCACAAGGGTAGTTGTTTAGGGTTGGATCAAAAGTTGGTCAAGGTTGAGCTTGTGCATGTGTGAGGGTTTGAAGCATGGAATGGGATGTGTGGATTCATGCTTGGTCACATGGAATGCATGGATAGCTTGTGCTTCAGAAGTGTTCATGGAGTCTCTGCAGATGCATTGTAATGGGTTTTCATTGCTGAATAATACATGGAGTGTGGATGCTTTTGGAGGCTGGGATTTTCCCTCTTGAGGGTTTTCCCAGGGTATATCTTGTGTCATCTTTGATGGGTATGTTGTCTATTCTCTTGCATGTTGATGTTGAGTATTTTACTTGCATGTTTTTAGATTTGGGTTATGTGGAAATTGTCATTTCATGGCTGCATAGTTTCCTTACACTTATTGTTGCAGATATCTATCCAATATGGAATACCATTCTCTAGGGGCTTGTTTGAGTCCATAAAGAGCCTTCTTTAGTCTATACATTAAAATTTTATTTATCTAAACACTAAAATACTTTCAGTTGTTTAATGTAGACTTCCTCTTCAAACTCTTCATTTAAAATTGTAGATTTGACATCCATTTGATATACCTTGAAATTATTGAATGGTGATAATGCTAAAAACATTTTGATTACCTCTAATCTTGCTATCAAAGAAAAATTTTCCTCAAAATAAATTCCCTCAACTTGAGCATATCCTTTATATACAAGTTTGGCCTTTTTTCAGATCATTTTTCCATCTTCATTCAACTTATTTTTAAAGGCTCCTTTGGTACCAATAACATTTTTGTCTTTAGGTCTTGGAACCAATCACTACTATAGATTAAATATTCACTATCTTCTTTATCAGTACTTACATTTATACTTTCCACAATCCTTTTTGACCTTTTGTTATAACATCTATATGCCTTTCTTGCCATAGAATGTATCCAAGAAAAATACCTTCATCAGATCTCTAGAATCAAACTTACCCAAATGTTCTTCATCCCTCTTGATTTATCATTTGCTTCCAAATGTTCATATGGTGTTTTGGTAGTCTCTGGTATGATTTGAGCTCTAGTCAAAATGTAAACCATTTTCTAAACCACTTCTCTTCAATATACATATGATAGTTTTTCTTGATTCAACATTTTTATAGCCATCTCCTATACAATTTAGTTCTTCCTCTCAATAACACCATTTTGCTAAGAAGTTCTAGGAGTAGAAAATTGTCTTTGGATCCCATGCATCTCAAATAATTCATCATACTTGTCAGAAGTGAATTCTCCATCTTTGTCCGATCTCAAGCACTTGATTGTTAGATTCTGATTTTATTTTTAATCATTGACTTAAATTATTTAAACTTCTCAAAACCTTTTTATTTTTCTTTTAGAAAAGCAATCTAAGTCATTCTAGAATAATAATCGATAAGCATCATAAATTACCTATCACCTTGAATGCTCTTTGTCCTCATTGGTCTGCATAGATATGCATATCTAATGAATTTGTTGTAGAATATTCCTTAGTAGGAAATCTGGTCTTTGTCTTTTTTCCCTCATGACAAGGTTTGCAACTAGTAGATGGAGGATTTTTGATATTTGGCACATGTCTCTTACCATTCCTTTTGAACTAATCCTCACAAGATCATCAAAATTTATGTGTCCCAATCTTCTATTCTAGAGCCAAATCTCTTCTCTTTGTATGGTAAAACAATATTTACCATTTACCTCACTAAGATGATACACATCAGTGTTAATCCTACTTCCTTCCACAACTAACTCACTGATACTGGTCTTTTTAATCTGATCTAACCTTTAACATTGAATGAGAGCTTATATCCTTAATAACACATTTGAATTACACTTAGAATATTGTGCTTCAATTCTTCTACATATAGGACATCACGGGTTTTTTTCTTTCCTCCATCAAGACTCAAAATACCCTTACCTATAATATTAGCAACTGAGTTGTTACCAAGATTTGCATACCCTCCATCAAAATTCTTGAAGTGCATGAACCTACTCTAATCTACGCTTATGTGACTTGAACATTCATTGTCAATGATCCATAGATTCTTCTCCTTTTGAGTATGTAGTGTGGTTTGAGCCACCATGGATTTCTTTGATCTTTGTTCTTCTAGTTTCTTCTTCAAAACTTTTTATGTTTCACTACTCTAATATATTGAGTTATTTCCTTTTGTATCTGACATTGGAGGACTTACAAAACTGCTTCTATAGTTTCTCATAATATTCTCAAAATTTTTGCACTTGTGACAAATAATATTGAAATCAAACAATGGTGCAAATACATTTTTTCTAACAAAATTATTTCTTCTTGCTGGAATCTTCCTACAATTCATAGCTTTATGACCAAAATGATTGCAATTAAAATAGTATCCAAAAAAAGAATGATTGAACCTAGTATTGTATCCTTGTCCTCTTGAAGCTTGTCTTCTAGATATTTTATTTTATCTGTTCACTTGAGTAAAACCATCATCCACCAAATTTTTTTCTTTAGTTGATATGATAACCTATTTAGATTTTGAACTTCCAAAGCCATCATCTTCAAGACTCTCACCAACTAACTTCATGGGCTGCTCAGTCACCTTATTCTTCTATATATCAATTAAACCAATGATGTTCTTGATATGCGATGATATCTAACTTTCTAATATCTAATCCAAGATCTCAATTCTCTTCCCAAACTTTAGCTTTAGTTGATGATTTTATTTTTCTAGATCTTTCCTTAATGACAAAATCTTTCCCTCAAGTTTTCCAAAATCCTTATCTCTTATCAATAACCTTTTTGTCATAACTTCTTTTATCTTCTTTGCTTCTTCCATTTGAATTTTCAATTCTTGATGACCATATTCTTTTCCCTCTCAATATTTTGAGATAATTTGTATTTAACTTTCACTTCTTCAACAATCCTTTACTTTAGTATTTTAATTTCTTTTCCAACACAAAGCAATTCTTCCACAAGATCTGCTTCATCATCATCATCAATTCTATATTTCATTTTTGCATCACCTTTTGAAGTTTCAATAGCCATGAATAAAGCCTTTTCTCCTTCATTCCAAAAAGAATCCTTTTCATCATCATCAAATGAATAGCTTTCCTCATTGATGAAAAAACTTTTCTAATTTTTCTAAGACTATTTCCCTTTTGAAAATGACTTCTTTCCATCATTGTTAGAATCTTTGTATGGAAACTTAGCCATAAAATGTCCCACTTCACCACAATTGAAAATTTTGAAATGAAACTTACCTTTATAATTTTTGGAACCCCTTTGTAAATTTATAACAAAGTTTTTTTCCTCTATATTTGACCCATCTTCTAAATCTAGATTATCTTGAGCTTCTTGGACACTTTGAATGTTTCCTCTTTCCTTATAGAATTATCATTATCGATCCTCATCTCATAGGCAGTCAAAATTCTATGTAACTCATCCATAGTTAGAGTGTTCGAATCTTTAGCTTCTTAAAATATTGAAACTTTTGCTTCAAAATTTTGGGGAAGGGATCTAAGTACCTATTTCACAATCGTACCTTCTTTCATCTCTTCACCAAGACCTCTAATAGAGTTCACAACCTCATCAACCCAAAGCAAGAATGTAGCAATGTTTTCCTCTTCCTTCATTTTCAAACTTTCAAATTGACCTTGTTAGGTCTAAATATTTTCTTATTTGACCTTGTTATCTCCTTCATAAATGTTGTGTAACTTAACCCATACTTTCTTCACTATCTTGCAATGCATAATCTTTACAAAATCAAAGTTAGATAAACCACATAATATCTATATTTTTTCCTTGGCATTATTCTCACAAGCCTTCTTTCTATTTTGATCTCTTGGGGGACTATCAAGGATTTCATATCCACCCACAACTGATTGCCAAACCTGAAATACTAGGGCCATCAAATATGCATCCATTCTTACAACTGGGTGATCCCACAATAGTGGTTTACAATTTTTGGCCAAAGTGGACATTGAAATATTTTTTTCTAACTAAATCTTCACTTTCAAGCACCTATAGAGACTAAACCGTGAAGAATTTGAAGATGATGCAAACTAGAGTTTCATGACATTTTGTCCGTAGATTCTAAATATAATCAAAAATTTTGGAATCAGATTGCATTTATTTTTCCATCTCCCTCGAAAACTAGTTTTTTTTAGAAAACAACATTTTTAAAAAGTGACCTCACCGTATAATGCATAATTTTTTTTCCATGAAGGATAAAATTCTAATTCTTTAGAATTTAGATTTGTAACTCCGATTTCTAGTGCTTCCACTTAGATAGATAGTGTTTTATTGAATATTTTTTCCTTAATCAAGTCTTGAAGTCAAATCAATTACAATTTAGACATGATGAACCGTATAACGCATAACTTTTCTTGTATGTATAAAAATTCATTTTTTTTTTGGTTGGATCAAGGACTTCAATGTATGGTGTACTCATATTTTTCATTTTTTAAAATAATCTTTTATTTTTCCACATGTGTAGAACAAAGAACTTGATTTTCGATGAAAAACCTACATTCACAAGAAATAAAAAATAAATATAATAATCAAATTAAATTTAATTAAAATTATACTTTTTTGGAAGCTTATAATAAGGAATACATACTTACAAAAAATAAATTTTAAATGAATTCATTTGATCCCCCAAAAGGTAAATCAAAAGTGGTTTTTTATCAGCATTTTGATAGGTGTAAAGGAGACTTCGTTATAGGTATGGTTTAAAACTAGCGGGGTTCTATCCAAGGGGGCTTGGTCTAAGGTGGTTTGATCAAACCCTCTTCAATTTTAATCCTTTAAATGGAACTTTTCAAGGCTTAAATAATTATATTTTCTAAAAATATGTGGTTTTACCAAAAATCAGGATCTCCTAGAAAGTGTAAACCACTATTGTGGCAACACCCAACTCCAAAAGGAATAATTAGATCCATCAAAAAGTGGTACCTTATTTGAAGAAAAACCTTCCTAATCTATTGAGTTTTCCATCTCAGAGCTACCCTAAGATGTTAAGCTTCTTCCTAATAACTTGGCTCTAATAACAATTATGCTAAGAGGAGGGTAAGTTAGTATATGTCAAAACTCTTTCATTTAACATTAAATTCTCCAAGCATAAACTCCAAAATATCATGGAAGAAAGCATTGATTTCCTTAATAATTAAGAAAAATGCACAAAATTACACATAGAACACTAGATATACGTGGAAACTCAAAATGTGAAAAACCATAGTGAGAAGTGTTGCTTGGAGCTACTATCTAGATGTAGCCTCACAAAAAAATTGAATCATTTACAATCATGAAATAGGCACCAACCTATTAGGGACACCAATCCCCAACACAAAGATATGAGCATGCCAAATGAATAGATAAGACACGAATCTTACCAAATTATAGAGATACATGATTTATGGAATTTCAAGACTGATAACACAAATTTCACTTGATTTGATCGGCCTTCAAAAACTCTCCCACACAACATATGATCTTATAATAATGTCACACAATGATTGGAATGCAACTTAGATTATATCAAGTTCAAACTGTGATCCTAAATGTTTATCCTATTCTAAAGATACAAAGAAACTATTATGCAATAAGGAAAAAACACAAAAGACACCTAAAAGATTAGCCTAAGGGATTGTTAATGATGCAGGAGCATCCAGTGGTGTAAGGGCAATCTTGCATCACCCAAAAATAGTTAAATTTCAATTTTCTCAGTTTTTAGATATTTTTACATTTTTGGATACCCTTTTTGTCATAATGAAATTCCCAATTTATGGTTTTTATTTTCAATTCCTAGGTTGAAAGATATTGCAGTTTTAGTTTCCCAGATTTGCACCTGAAAATCTTTCGAGTTGGATTTGAGGCACTTAGAGCTCCCGGAATGGCCCTAAAACTTGCCCAAATTGGCATAGCAAATTTTGAGCACGTTCTTGACTTCGAGACCTTTCCAACGGTTCAAACGGTTTGCGAATCGAAGCCCTGGATCAAAAATTATGGCCCCGGGAAGTTGGCGCACTTTCTAGAAGATACAATTGCAAATGTTCTTTTGAAATTTGAACTTCAAGTTGTAATATTCAGCGCCAAACCACCTAAACTCAAATTTTAATGTTGTTTTGGCTCCAAACTAAAGAGGAGCTCTATTTATGGGCGGTTTCTAATTTTTTTGGGTAACTTTTTGGGGACAAGCTCGCATATTGCGAAAGGGTTACTCTGTAGCTTTCTGTAACTTGCATGTGTTGTAGAACTTGGGGATTGAGATCCTCTACATGTAAGAAGCTCCATTTTCTGAATAATAAAATTATTCTCTTGTTGTGGGTTATTTTTTGTGTCTCGGGTTGTGCCCTTATCAAGTGGTATCAGAGCGGGTTTTCTTGAGCGTGTGGACAGATCGCCAATCATGAGGCAGTTCGCACTAGGACCATGGTTGTGGGTCGAGGTCAAGAAAGATGCCTCCAAGAGTGATGCGTGGTAGTCATGGTGGTGCCAGAGGTGGTCGAGGTGGCATAAATGCTAGTGGAAGAGATGCACTAGCAACCCTCCAGAGATAGATTGACGCGTTACAAGAGCAGTTGAGAAGAGGGTTAAACCCGAGGGAGGAAAGTGAGGATGAAGGAGAGGAAGAAGGTTCAGATGTAGAAGAGGAAGGAGAAGCAATTGATTAGCCATTTCGAAGATCAGGAAAAGACCCAGAGCAGAAGTCTCCAGTTATTTCAGAAGTCTGAACCCAAAAGAGTTGATCGACTGGATCAACGAGCTAGAAGAATATTTTGAGTATGAGGAAATAGAGGACCCAAATCGGGTTAAGTTTGTGAAAATGAAGCTGAAGGGCCATGCCAGTATTTGGTGGAAAGAGGTCCAGTTGGAAAGAAATTGAAGAGGAAAAGTCAAGATCACCGATGGGATCGCATGGTAGAGAAACTGAAGAAGCAGTTCATACCAGTGGACTACGAGTTAGATCTATTGAAGAAATTGCAAGGGTTAAAGCAAGGAAGCAGATCTGTGAAATAATATACTAAATATTTTCACAAGATAATCATCAGAATGGGTCACACAGAGGCCAATAAGGAGAAGGTAGCCTGATATCTTAATGGGTTACGATCGAGCATTTAGGAGGACTTAAGCCTAGTCAGAATGACCACCATTGAGGATGTGTATCAGTTTGCTCTAAAGGTGGAAGAAGTGAACAAAAGGTTGATGCGAGCAAAAGGATAGAGGAGGTCAAAGCAGAAGGGGCAATGGAAGACCTCGTGAAATAAACATGAATAAAAAGAAAAGTGAAGATGCGGGTACCAAAATTGGAAGCCAAGAAATGAATCTCTCTACCACTGCGGATCAAGACAAGGGTGATCAAAGAGGTAGAGGATGAGGGAGATATGGACAAGGGGATTTGGAAGAGGTGGTTTCAGAGGAATGTGCTTCCAATGTGGTGAAGAAGGGCATCGAAGCCCGCGAATGTCCACAACACCGCGAAGGGCGCATAAAGCGCCGAAGGTCGGAAGGGTTTTCGCGCATGCGTGGCGAGGAGGCCCAATCGCTGACATGATGTTGAAAGGGGAGAAACCCTAGGCGATGCAGGGAGAGCCCCGGTGACCGGAGGAAAAAGGAACCGCAATCGCAGGGAAGAATCTATTTCGGGCATTGGGTGCAAGTGTGAAGGAAAAAATTCAGGATGTCACATCGATGGTGGGAAAGCAATCGAGAACTGTGTCGAGGAGATGGTCACAAGTTGAAGCTAAAGAGGGAAAGACACCCTCGCAGATTCAGACGTGATTGCCTAGTTGCAGAATGCGCGACCACAAAGTTTTGGTCAATGAGTAGTGCCTGGGTGAAAAGTTCAAGATCTGAGCTACCATGATGAGGTACTCGCGGATATCATCCCCACGGATGGCTGTCACATGTTGTTGGGGAGGCCGCGGGTAATCATAGGCTGGTGCCATATGATGATGGCCATGCAAACACTTATTCTTGACAAAGGATGGGGTTCGCTTCACAAGTTGAAACCCCCAAAGAAGACCGAAGAAAAGGTATGCAATAGTGCTAGGAATTCGCTGCATAGCGAAAATTTCAGAAGGTGCGAAGCATGAGCGTGTGTGTTATGCATTGATTCCTAGAGTGAGTAAGGAGGATAGTGAGAAGGTTCCAGAAGAAGTTTCTGGGATGTTGGATGAGTTTCAGGATATTGTTTCTGATAATGTACCTGAGGGTTTACTGCCAATAAGAAAGATCAGTCATCAGATTGACTTGATTCCTGGAGCCAGTTTGCCAAATAAGGTAGCCCATAGAATAACTCCAGTAGAAAATGAGGAGTTGAACAGACAAGTTCAAGAGTTGTTGAGAAAGGGTTTGATATGGAAGAGTTTGAGTCCATGTGCAGTACCTGCAGTACTAGCACCAAAGAAGGATGGGGAGTGGAGGATGTGTACAGATTCCTGAGCCATAAACAAGATAACAATCAAGTATAGATTTCCTCGCCAAGGATGGATGACCCGATGGACCGCTTGAGTGGAGCTTAGGTACTTTCACAAAGATTGACCAAGAGTGATATCACCGTATCCGAATACCGAGAGGGAGACCTAATGGAAGACTCAGCCTTCAAGACCAAAGAGTGGCCCTGTATGAGTGGTTAGTCATGCCTTTGGGCTAACCACGTGAATCAACAATATTCATGTGGCCTAAGTGAATGAGGTACTCAAAAAAATTTCTCTGGGAAGTTTGGTTATTGTGTATTTTTCTAGATGATATTTTTATTTTCAAGTGAAGACGCTGGATGAGCATCCCATGCATATTCTGAGAGCCTTTGAGAAGTTAAGAGAAGAGAAACTATTGATTAATCTGAAGAAGTGCAGTTTTGTGAAGAGGGAGTTAGTGTACTTGGGGTTTGTTGTCTCAGCAGAAGGTCTCAAGATGGACCTAGAGAAGGTGAAGGCTATTCTGGAATGGCCTACCCAAAGAACTGCTACCGAGGTGAGATCTTTCCATGGTTTGGCTAGTTTTTATAGAAAGTTCATTAGAAACTTCAGTAGTATTTGTGGACCCTTGACTGAAACAATGAGAGGGGATAAAAAACAATTCAAGTGGAGCACTGGAGTGGCAAAAAGTTTTGAACTGTTGAAGCAGAAGGTGACAGAGCAACCTATTCTAGACCTCCCAGATTTCAACAAGGTGTTTCAGGTGGATTGTGATGCCAGTGGTTGTGCCATTGGAGCAGTATTGAGCCAAGAAGGGAAGCCCATTGCCTATTTTAGTGAAAAGTTAAATGATACCAAGAGAAAGTATTCTGTATATGATTAGGAAATTTATGCAATAGTTGAAGCATTAAAGAAATGGAGACATTATTTGTTGCCAAAGGAATATGTTCTATATATTGATCATCAGGCCTTGCAGTACATAAATAGTCAGGGAAAATTAAATCAGAGGCATATGAAATGGGTAGAGTTTTTGCAGAGTTATACCTTTGTTTTGAAACATAGGAGTGGGAAGTCAAATAGGGTTGCAGATGCCTTAAGTAGGAGGCATACATTGATGACAAAGATGCAGATTGAAGTGGTTGGTTTCAATGAACTCAAGACACTGTATGCAGAAGATCCTGATTTTGTAGAGGGTTGGAAAGCTTGCAAGGAACCTATTACAGTGGACAGGACAAGGTGGCTAGATTTCATAATCCAGGATGGCATGTTATTTAAGGGAAGTCAATTGTGTATCCCGAGGAGTTCCATGAGGGATAACCTGATAAAGGAGAAGCATAGTGGAGGAATGGTAGGACATTTTGGTCGGGATAAGACCATTGCCATTATTAGTGAGCATTATTATTGGCCACAGTTGTCACAGGATGTGAAGAAGTTTGTACAAAGTTGCAGGGTATGTCAGATGGCTAAAGGAGTGAGCCAAAATACAGGCTTATATCAACCCTTACCTGTACCAGAGAGGCCATGGGAGGATATAAGTATGGACTTTGTTCTTGGCTTGCCAAGGACACAACGAGGGAATGATTCAGTCTTTGTGGTGGTTGATAGGTTTTCGAAGATTGCACATTTCATTCCATTTCAGAAGGCCAATGATGTAGTCCACATTGCTGACTTATTATTCAAAGAGGTGGTGAGGCTACATGGTCTCGGCCAAAGAGTATTGTTTCAGATCATGACACCAAATTTGTGGGGTACTTTTGGAGGACCTTGTGGAAGAAGTTGAAGACAGAGTTGAAGTTCAGTTCTGCACACCATCCACAAAAGATGGGCAGCATGAGGTTGTTAATAAGAGTCTGGGTAACCTACTGAGATGTTTGGTAGGAGATAAACTCAAGGGATGGGACTTGATCTTACCCCCGTAGAATTTTCTTACAACAATTCTATCAAGAGAAGCTCTGGTAGATCACCATTCCAGATTGTGTATGGAGGTAGCCCTAGAATAGCTCCAGAATTGAGGAAGATGGACCAAGAAAAGAAAATAAGTGCTGAAGCCGAAGATTTTGCAGAACACATCAAGGATATACATGAGAAGGTAAGAGAACATATTAACAAGATGAATATGCAGTATAAGGCTAAGGAAGATCAGAAGAGGAGGTATAAGGAGTTTCAAATTGGTGATGAAGAGATGGTCCACTTGAGGAAAGAAAGGTTTCTAGTGGGAACATATAACAAATTGAAGATGAAGAGGTTCGGTCCTTGTAAAATTTTGAAGAGGCATGATTCAGGGAATGCATATGAGGTAGAGTTGCCAGATCGATTCAACATTTCCCCTTTGTTCAACATTACAGATTTGACAGAGTATCATGAAGGTGGCACAGAGGAAGTACCAACGATGGAACAGTGTGGGATTCCAGCACCTACTTCAGAAAAGGAGGAGATTGAGGAAATCTTGGATAGTCATGTGGGAAGGAGTACTAGGAATAGGTAGTATGAAGAATATCTAGTGAAATGGAAAGGACGGCCTGTTGAAGATTCATCCTAGCTATCTAAGGCAGCGGTTGACTGGTTGGGTTTTCTTCAACCATCTGAGACGTGACGGGGTCACTTCTCAAATTATCTTGGGTGTCTGATGTAGGAGCATCTAGTGGTGTAAGGGCAATCTTGCATCACCAAAAAATAGTTAAATTTCAAGTTTCTTGGTTTTTAGATGTTTTTACATTTTTGGATACCCTTTTTGTCATAATGAAATTCCCAATTTATGGTTTTTATTTTCTATTCCTAGGTTGAAAGATATTGCAGTTTTAGTTTCCCAGATTTGCACCTGAAAATCTTCTGAGTTGGATTTGAGGCACTTAGAGCTCCTGGAATGGCCCTAAAACTTGCCAAATTTGGCGTAGTGGATTTTTAGTGCGTTCTTGACTTCGAGACCTTTCCAACGGTTCAAACGGTTCGTGAATTGGAGCCCCGAATCAAAAGTTATGGCCCCAGGAAGTTGGCGCACTTTCTAGAAGATACAATTGCAAATGTTCTTTTGAAATTTGAACTTCAAGTTGTAATTTTCGGTGCCAAACCACCTAAGCTCAAATTTTAATGTTGTTTTGGCTCCAAACTAAAGAGGAGCTCTATTTATGGGCGGGTTTCTAATTTTTTTGGGTAACTTTTTGGGGACAAGCTTACATATTGCGAAAGGGTTACTCTGTAGCTTTCTGTAATTTGCATGTGTTGTAGAACTTGGGGATTGAGATCCTCTATATGTAAGAAGCTCCATTTTCTGAATAAGAAAATTATTCTCTTGTTTTGGGTTATTTTCTGTGTCTCGGGTTGTGCCCTCATCAGTTAACACAAAGAAAAATAGATGAAATTGTGCTAATGCTTATACCTTCTCCATGTTGATGAATCCCTTGGTTGGCCCTTGATTTTTAAGATCCTTGTGTGCTCCTTGGATGGCTAGATGCAAGATTGACAATATTACTAGATGCAAATGCAAATGGCTAAAATGGCTTGGATAAATGAGTGAAAATACTTTCGAATTGAGTGCTCATGCATTAGAAGAGGGAGTATTTATAGAGAAATTTAAATTCTGTAGAGAATTCAAAAGTTGAGATTGAGCCACCAAGGTCAAGATGTAGGGCTATGGTGAGTTGAGGACTCACAAGCACTCACATTTCGACATGGAATGTGAGATGGCCTAAGATAAGATGATGTGGAAGTGAGGTGGAAGGGAGGTACATGATGTGGAGGAAGGACAAGTACCTTGGGGGGTGAGAAGATTTCCTCAAAAAGGAACTTCTTGTCCCCAAGTGAGGATGAAAGTGACATTTAAGGAATTTTGGAATTCCTCAAAAATCTCCATAGGAAAAGAGAAAGTGGTTGGAGAAATAAATGTGAATTAAAAATTCACAAGCTTGAGAGAATCTAGTAGATAAGAGAGGGTTTCCAAAAAGGTGGGAGTTTGTCACATGTGGATGAGGTGAGAAGTCAAATGTTATAGAAGTTGTATGGGGATAAGGTAAGCCTTGAAAGGATAAAATGTGAATTAAAAATTCACATGGGGAGGAGAGAGACCTAGGATGAATAAATGTGAATTAAAAATTCACATGGGAAAGAGGGTCAATGTTAAGAAAGACAAATGAAAAGGTTGACTAAAAAAAGGGTGCTAAATGTGGCTAATGTCTTTGATTAAGGTTGTGCAAATACTTGATTAGGATAATTAATGATAGATTAGAAGCAAGTGGTAAATGTAGGAGGATGTGACATTAATCCTTGATTAAGAGGATGCACATCTTAATCATGAATTAATTAAATTAATTTGGATTAGAAAGGGATTATGGAGGTTGTGAAAAGGAGAGAAAAAGGAAAAATTTTAAATTGATTTTATTCAAAAGGATTAGATGACAATTTAATTCAAAGAAGGAAAAGATAAATATATCATGAATAACCTTACTTTAGACCCAAATCACAAGCCATAGCATTAAAATGTGGTAGAATGCAGAACAAAACACTATGATAATATAATATAGTACATGAGTAGAAAACCACATAATTCTACCAAAAACACTTCTAGAATACTTCCAACAACTATAATGATATTACAAGCATACTATAGGTAGCCTTCTTCACAATAATAATAACACTAAGATTTTGCAACTGATCACACCACTTATCACAATACTTCCTAATTTCAAATGCATGACATAAGGAATTACATTCAATTCTCACTAATTTATTCACCCTCAAATGGCTTAACACATATGAAATTACACCTTTGGCATCAATGAAAACATATTTTCAACTAGAGGGAGAGGTAGGGAGGGAGATAGAGGTGTGTGTGAGAGAGAAAGAGAGAAATAGAGAGTTTTAGGTAGAGAGAGAGTGGTAGGGAGTGATGGAGGGAGAGGTAGGTAGAGAGAGGGAAGGAGAGAGGAAGGGAGAGGTAGGTAGGGAGAGAGAGGTGAGATAGAGAGAGAAGTGAGTTGGAGAGAATTAGAGAGGGAGAGAGGGAGGGATGAGAAGTGATATAGAGAGAAGTAGAGAGGGAAGGAGATAATGAGAAAGAGAGAGGTGGAGGGAGGAGGGAGGGATGGAGAGGTAGAAAGTAATAGGTGCGATAGAGTGAAGTAGAGAGAGAAAGATAGAGAGGGAAGGAGAGAGGGTGGGAGATATAGGAGGGATAAAGAGGTAAAAATGGATAGATAAGATAGAGATAAGTAGAGAGAGAGGGAGGGAGGGAGGGAGGGAGGGGACGAGAGGGGAG
>VDFB02075321.1:447872120-448051751 GCA_007258455.2 Sequoia sempervirens
GAGATAGTGAGAGAGAGAGGTTTAGAGTGTAAGGGCTAAATAATGAGTGGGATAGAGAGATAAATACGATACAACTTGCTAATTACTAAAAATTTATCCTCTTGATTACTTAAATTTGACATGTTGATTATTGAAATTTGAGTAAGTCTAAAAAATTATAAGATCTTCTGAAAACTAGAATTTGCATTTTAACTCCTAGAGACCCGAAACCACTCTCAAACATCTTGAAACTATACACATGAAATATAACTTAAAGTATAATGAACTATTATTAAATGTGTATTTCATGTATATAGTCTCATTGGCAAAGGAGAAAGAGAAAGAGAAATATAATTTTCAAATGAAAAACATTATGCAAGTGTGTTATAATGCACTAGTGTTATGTGTAATCATATAACATGAACACATTATAATGCACTCACATAACATGAGAAAATTATAACATGCTCAGATTTTGTGAAAGTATTCAAATAATGCAAGCATGTTATAACATACTCACTTTTTAGCTTTCTCTAGAAATTTCCAAGCCTTTGGCTTGGATTTTCCTTGGAATTCCAACCCAAAGGCTTGGAGTGACTTTCCAACATCCAAAGATTTTTTTTTTCAAAATTTAAAAATTTGACATAATCTTGAGTGTGCTCCCCATTAGGTTTGCATGTGTTTCAATGCCAAGCAAAAAAACACCATGATAATGTTAAGCTCTTTTAGCTATCTAAACATGTAATTTTTTTCATGTTTTGAGCATGTTAAGGTTTTCATCTTTAATTTTTTTGTTAGTGTATCTATATTTTCAATTTTTCATCCAAACTCTGTCTTTCCTGATTTTAGAAAAAAGTGGCCATTAAGACCCCTTTTTGGTCCCTCATATTTTTGCACCCACCTAGAGAGAAATATGGAGTGATAAAGAGAGAGAGGAAGAGATGGAGATATAGGAGAAGAGAAAGAGATATATAGAGATATATGGGATGAGAAAGGGAGAGATAGAGGCATAGATATGGGGATAGAGAGAGAGAGTGAGGGAGGAAGAGATGGAGGGAAATGGAGAGAGGGGGAGATATGGAGGCAGAGGGAGAGAGAGAAGAAAGGGAGAGAGGGAGAGAGAAGAGGAGATAGGGAGAGAAGAGGGGGGGAGGGGGAAGAGAGAGAGAGAGAGAGAGAGAGAGAGAGAGAGATGGAGAGAGATAGGGAAAGTGGTAGAGAGATAGGGGAGATTGACATAGAGAAGTATATGGATATAAAGAGATAAAGAGAGAAATTGTGAGGACATAGATAGATAAAGATAGAGGAGGCAAGAGTGACAAAGAAAAGTAAGAGAGAGGTGTAGAGAGAGGGAGAGAGAGAAGTGGAAAGATAGAGACAAAGATAGAGATAGGGATGGAGAAATATGGAGTGTGCGTATATGAGTAAGAGAGATATTGAAGGGATGCTAGAGACAGAGATAGATATATAAACAAATAGAGGGAGATGGAGGGAGAGAAATAAAGAGGATATAGGTGAATTAGAGAGATATAAAAAAAGGAAATGGAAAGGAGAGAGGGAGAGAGGGAGAGAGAGAGGGAGAGATAGGGATATAAATGATTGAGATAGAGAGATAGATATAACTTGGGAAAGATAAAGGGGGTGAGAGCAAGTGAGAGATAAATATACATAGATCACTCTCAAGATGTGACTTTATATCTATGTATGTCTCTCTTTTTCTTTCTTTTCCACTCTCTTTATTTCTTTATTTCTCTTACTATCTCTATCTCTTTCTCTTTCCTCTTTATTCCACTATATCTCTACCTCTATCTTTGTATATCTACCTCTCTTTTTATCTCTCTATATCTCTTTGTGTCCCTCTCTATCTCTATATTTCTCTTTTTACCTCTTTCTATCTCTATCATTGTTTCTCTCTTCTCTCTAAATTTATTTATCTCTTTGTCTATCTCCTTCTCTTTCTCCTCCTTTCTCTCATTTTCTCCCCTCCCTGTCTTCATTTCTTTCAACTTTTTGTCTCTTTTTCTCTCTCTATATATTATCTCCATCTCCCTCTCCCTACTCTTTTCCTCACTTTTCTCTCTTTCTCTCTATCTATTTTGCTCCTTAAGTGTGCAATGGGCACACTGAAGAAATCTTAAAGGTGAATTATCATATCCTTAATCAATTACCATTCTATCCTGAGTATAACTCCCTAGGGATGTGTTATCCTTAGATAATTGGCACAAAATGACTAATCAAAACTTCCTCTCTCTCTCTCTCCCCCCCCTCTCTCTAACTTTTAACTTAGATTTTAAGTTTGACATTTATGTTATTAGATAAATTTAAATTTAAATTTAAAATATAATTATTCTACAATAATTAATTTTTTAACAAGATAAATAATTATAAAATAAATTAATTCTAATAAATTTTATTTATTATTTGTAATTTCATAAAAATATAAATAATTAAAATAAATTTAAAATTTAAATAGAATAAACTAAATTCAAAGTCAGAATATATCAAAATCCTAAATATTAATAAAAATAATAATTTTATAAAATTAATAATAAATAATGTCATTTAGTTAATAAAAAGTAAAACTAGTATTTTAATTTATTAAAATTGAAATAGTAATAAAATATGTGCCTAAGAATATAATTAATATATTATAAACAATATTAATAATAAATAAAAAATAGACTCAATATTAACAAATAGAAAAATACTATAAAATTGAACATAATGTAGTTCAATTATGAAATAAATTAAATTTAAAAATTAAAACTATACTTCTAATTAAATATTAAAAATAAAAATAAACTATATTAGAATTGATAAAGCTCATATTTTAACTTTTATATTAAAAGTTACAGGTAAAACCAATCTTTAAAAGTTAAAATTAAAATGAAATCTATTAAAAATTCAATTATAATTTATTGATTTATTTAATACCCTTATATATATGAATAATAATTATTGTTAATATTTTTATTTAAAAAATAATTATATTTTTAAAAAATAATTATATTTTTAAAAAATAATTATATTTTTAAAAAACTTATTATTATTTATCTGTATATTTAAAAGTTAAATAATAATTATTAAAATTTACATATATAAATATATAAATAATTTATATATATTATTAATAAAAGTGGTTGTAAATAAGCACACCCTATTCATTAGATTCATCAAAAGGATTAGATACATTGTAAGCCCATATATGGCCAGCTTAGTAAATGTTGGCTAACTACCATACAAAATGAATCCCTCCTCAAAATAGCTTCGTAACATTTTCTACTACCCCTATATTCACAAATTTCATAATTTGACACTAACACCAAAAAAATAGAAGAATATTAAACAAAACATCACATGCATAGCCTGAGAGACTACCACATATTCCCCAACCCCCTACCTAGCTCACATCACCATCATCCACCTCCACCACTACAGATGAACTCTCCAATGCAAAGGAAAAATCCACCACACTGTCTACATTCTCCCCTACTAGGGTTTTTAGAAAATTTATGCCCAATAATGCATGGTGGTAGTGTTGGGACACATTCATCCCCAAGCCCCAAATAACAAAGGGGACTCAAGATGGTTTCATTGTTGAGCAATCTGTAGCCAAACTCCTCCCCTAGGAATGAGACCAACTCTAAGCGAGGATCACCATAGGATATCCTTCATTCCTTATCTCCAACGTGGCCATACTAAAGCTTCCATGATTTTCTCCACCACTGTTATTTCCTCACTTGCATCTAGCAATGTTTCCATAAAAAATGACACCACATCCATATTCAATCAGTATTGTGACACCTCATTGGTGTATAAGTCTCCTAGTACCAACCTTATAGCATGCATCACCACCCCACAATTTGACTTGAAGATCCATTTACGTCCTTTTTTCCTTCAGACAGGCTATTGTGTCCATTCTTACTTTGTGAAACACCACATATGGTTGTTAAACTGAATCACCCATCCTCATCTTTAAATCCCAATCACAATTATTTATGTATGATCTTCACTACTTCTCACATTTTTCCTTAAGGGGAAATGATTTCCATTTTCCTTCTACATTTAAGTCTCTATACGATTTTGCACTCTCCCATAACTTTCCCTATGGAACACATGCCACACGCCTTTTGAATCTAAAATAACTTTGTTTGCACCCATGTAGATTATGATGTTTGTAACATCATTTTCCATCATGCTACCTTCCTGATAGACATGAGAAATTTTAAATTCTTTAAAATAATTCAAATATATATAGTAGTCACCCCTAGCCATTTATTAAATTTTTAATTTGGGGTGTAATTTTTTGAAATTACATTAATAATGTTTTGAGAGTCCCCTTCTAATTGAATGTTATGAAGATTTATTTTTTTCCCATCTCTAGCCCTAAAAGGGCCACTTGGAATTCTACTTAATTGTTTGTTGATTGACCTAGTTTCCTTGATGTCAACAATAAAAATTTCTTGTCCCCATTTTAGATAATGCACCCAGCTCTTGCTACTCTAACATTACCATGTGATGCCCCATCAAAATTTATTTTGATCCAACCTTCTTTTGAAGGTGTCCACTTTATGTCTTTTCTTGTATGAGAAGTCATATGAACCTATTGAACTCCATAATCGAGGGGAATGATGAACTTGTAGAACCCTAAAAATGTCTTGAGTATATCACACATCCTAATTTCACTTCACTTAACTCAATCGCCTTCACTGCTCATTGTATTCTCCCACAAACAAATCTGTGTGTTCTTGCTACATCACATCTCCCTTAAATTGTTCCACATTGATCTCTACCCAAACCTCTTTGCCAAACAATCTATTTCTCTTAATGGTTATTGGCCTCTCTCACAATTTCTATCATCAAAAGATGAAGATTAATGCATTTCAAAATTATCTTCTCCACAAGAATTGACTCCATTGATTTGCTTCAACTGAATTGCTTCAAGGGCCATCGATTGGGGTCTTGCTAAGTCTTGGCTCCCACTATCTTTATTTTCCCAAATCACAACCTCCTCCATTCTCTATTTTGTTTTGTCTCATATTATCTTGTTGATATCGTTCTCTTTCTCGGCCTTGTTCTTTCCACAACAGTTCCACTTCATAACAAACTCCCTCTTCTTTGACATCTTCATCTCCACCGCTTATTGTCTTCACTGCCTCTAAAGTAATGATCAAATCCACTATCCTCCACTTAACTATTCATCTTCCTAGGCTTGTTCATCTATAACTAATTCTTGCAACTATTTAATTTCAAATTATAACTTCCTCAAGCCATTCGGTTCTCTTGAAGACTAATAATTAACTATTAATGTTCTTGTCACTTTGACAATAAGAACTTCCTTCTTCATGTATCCTACCATCTGAACCAACACAAAAAACCCAAAATCAATTGCTAACAATTTTTTTGAAAATTAAGATGATGCCCCCACATCACTCTCTTTTTGATAATAAAGGCTTTCTTTTTATTTTCTATTTCTTCCTCACTTTTTGTATCTACTACATCAACCTTAGTTATTTTTGCACTAGTCTCTCAATGGAGGGTTGAGACATCTTCTTCTAGATCAGATGTGGTCCATCATGTTCCACATCTTCCTCATCTTCACAGATGTATTTTTCTTTAATAGCATTTTCTTTTCTTCTCTTTTGTGGAACATTCTACTGTACTAGGGTGCTAGATGTTCCTCTTTTCTGGGAACTCCTTGCAATATTTTTTTTAGAGGATTTAGGAACAATAGGGGAGGAGGATGAGGTCCTAATTGACCTTCTTGTGCTTGGAGTATCCTTTGAAGGAGTAGGTATACCTTTGGATTTCTCCTTAGGTATCTTTGGTGAACCAACAATCTCCTCCAAATGTGCCTTCATCTTTTAAACATTTTTCTTTATCTCCTTTTCTTTTCATTGCATGTGCACTTCACTAGATTTCTCTTTATAGGTTTCAAACTTATCTACTGCAAGATCTCTTCGTTTTCTCAACATAATTTGTGCAAGTTCAATAGTTCATCTTCTATCACTTCATATCCAAGTTATGAAATCTAGACTATTATGGTTTCCACTACCTCCATGTAGCAATAATCTCTTTTGACCATGAATATGATATCCTTCTTGTATTTATCTACCATACTTTCTAGAGTCCTCTCTTTGCTTTACATCCTATCTTGAAATATCCCCAAAAGGCTTGTTTCTAAGACTTAGAATCTAGGAACCTTCTCATATGATCTCTAATCTTTCTAGGAACGGGTACATTATCCAGCCAAAAAAAATTCTTTGCTCCAAGAATTTTTCTAAGAAAGTAAAATATCAAAAAAATGATAAGAGTGTCATATACCTAAATGGATATTTGGACTCTTTTGTTCTTTGTAAATTCTCCATTAGTTGTTGTCTTAGGGGTTCACACAAATCTATGTTTTCACCTTCTTTTACTATTTGGTAAGTTGTATCAATTATGGTGGCTGAAACATAGTTCTCTCTAAACTTGTGAAAAAGATCTTATAGCCAATCATCATGGATGCATACCTCATTTTTGTATCTTCAATATCTTTCACCATTAGGGCACGTTTATCATATTTAGAAATAGTAAGCTTCATTACCACATCATTTTCATAGCCTTTAGTGTTGAAACAAGTCCATTAGGGCACAAACCCATTACAACCCTAATTGACTCCTTGTTGATCATATGCAGAAAATCCAATCATATCAACTTGTCATGAATTTTGTTGAGCACATAACTTACCCACTCATTCTTGTAGTCAAAATTAAGAAAATCATTCCATACTTCAAAATTCTTGTCTGCCAAGCTACTATACTCAAGTTTTAGCTTGAACTCATCTCTAGTTAGATGTTTGTGTCTAAAATATACCAGTTTAATGTGATCATATTCCTCCATCTTCACATGGATGTACATTCTTACATCTTCTATGTGAATTACTCTGAAAGGAACCTTGGAAAATGCACCTTCTGGATTTGTCTCCATGGATTTGAATGGATGTTTCTTAACTTAGGTCTTAGCCGTTCCAATACATCAACTACTTGAGGAGTAAAATTTTAAAACTTCATAGCAATAGGGTTTAGAAAGAAACTATACTAAATACCTTTTGAATTCTTTGTCAGTTAGGGTTTCCCACAACACACAAAATTCTTCAGATCGCCTTTTCTTTGCTTTCTACTTCAATTTTTCAATCAAAAATGACTTTTTATTGTACAAAATGAAATATAAACCTTTTTTGGGTGACCTAATTTGCATTAAATACAATAGATAAAGTGAGGTCAAAAAGTTGATAAACCCTAACTGTGTTGACATAGTCTCCTTCAATTACTCTAAAAATAGATGCAACAAGATATTTCATACCGGAGATCTCATCAAAAAATAAATCATGTCACCCAACATATGTACTAGTGTGCTGAAGGAAGCAACACCACATCCTTGGTGGGGGCTTAAGTATTTTCTATTAGAACTCCCCCTAATCCAAGGTTCTTTATCTAGTTTTCAGAGGAAACATCTACCCTAGCAGTTGGCACAAACTCACTTTTCACTTCACTTTATTCTTTCTTCTTCCAAATATTATTCATTTCCTTCTTCATCTCCACTAGATCAACCTTATTATTTGAAATAGAGGCTTTCACATTATTGTTTCTAAAAATCTTAGCAATGTGTCTTGATTTCTTGCAATTGTAGCATATGACACCTTTTTGTTGAACTTACTTCTAGCCATTCTAGATCCACATTCAAAACTCTTATGCCCAAATCCATTGCATGTATAATAGTAGCCATTGAAAGATTGAAACATCATGCCATTGTAGCCATTCATCATCTAATTTTTGCATTCACTAGATTTATTACCAAATCTATTGCATGTGCAACACTGATTGGGAAATGATTGAACATAACAATTTATTCTAATTCTACATTGTATAGCTCTATGTCCTAATTTATTGTAGGAATAATAGTAAAAATTAAAATATGAATTCCTTTATGCAACAAGTTGTCTGATACGAGGCCTTTTGAATTCTTTTTTCTAGTTCCAAACCTATTTGACAATGTTCTTGTCATTCTTCTATTCAACATTGTTTGTGTTACAAAGGTGGGTGTCATTGCACCAAAAGATCAACCTGTTAATGCTTGATACAAAAACCAGAGTTATTGAATCCACATACAACGGTTATGTACATATACAGACTTTATAGTGTTGTTTCTAGTACAATTTTTGGTTTTTGATTCAGTATATGATTCAGGGGGATTCAATCTATTATTTTTAGTTTAAATATATATGCACATATTTCTTAGGGGGAGTTTCGGTGAAAGTCATAACTGTTGTACAAGCACCCTTTTCCCTTGATGTCAAAGGGGGAGAATATTTCAAAGATTCAAAATCTTTTGGCATGTTGCCATCAATGACAAAGGGGGAGATTGTTCGTAGTTTGGAGATATTGTCATTGATGATGAACATTTTTAGAAACATGAGCACGCAATATTGTCATTGATGTCAACATTGTAACTTATGTGAAGATTTTGGTTACAAACCATTTTGATTAGTTTTAATAGGATTTTTTAGTTGTTGAGGAAGGAATTTTTGTATAGTGGTTTGATTTGGTAAAGATATAGTTTTGTGGAAAATTGACTAAGTTTCAATACTGTGGATTGAATGTAATAGTGTGCTAGTTTTTAGGATTGCACCACTCCAAAAATGAAGTTTTCACTCTGTGCTTCTAACATAATTTTGGTGGATATTAGATGTATCTAATTCCAAGATTTTGTCATGTTTTGAAAAGTAGTTTGGGAGTTAAAAGTTACAGAAGTTTGGCTTGGAAATTATAGTTATTTTTTGTACAATACAGGTTTGTGGGAGATTCTACACTTCTTTGTAGATGAGTTTTTAGCTTTGTACTTTTGAGGATAAGTTTCCAAATGGAAATAGAGCATGGATTCTAGATGGCGTCAAGTTTTGAGATCCACATGTTTTCTTATGGATACACAGTTGAAGTTTTCCTTCTTTTAGGCCTTATGCCATGCCGACCTAACATGTTTGATGTTGTGTAAAGGTTAAGTAAGTATTGTGGTTCTATGTGGAATCTATTATAGGTCCATGCCGATCTATTTCAAGTTGTTTTGAAGTTTGAATTATGGCATGAGATGTGTATGGAAGTTTTGGAGCTGAAAAGCTATATTTATGGTGTTACATCTAATTAGTCTGACCTAATTAATGTTACACTTGATGTAAATATATATTAGATCTCTTTGGTGTTTTGGAGTATGGTATGAATAAATGATGTGAGATGAAAATTTTATTAGAGTAGTGTGAAGTTAAGTTGTGAATGTTGAGTTGATGATCAAAGTTGTGTGAATGAAGAGCAAGGCAGAGTGTTGAATCAAAATTAGATAAAGTTTGTATATTGTGCTTCAATGGGACTATACTCATGTATATGTTAGATGCAGTTGTAACAATTCAAAATAGGCTATGATCCACCATCTCTCTTCTACCTTTTTCCTTGTGCACAATGAGTCCACTTGGATAGTGAGTCCACCTATAGTGAGAACTTCTATAAATATACTATAACTGGTTATAATATATTGTGAGCTAACCCTCACTGTGGTTTTTCCCATTTTGGGTTTTCCATGTAAAAATCTTGGTGTGTTATGTGGTGTTGTTAATGTTTCATGCTTTCTTTCCTTATTATAGTTGAATATTATTTAGTAATTGGATGTTTAATGTTTGAATGGTTTAAGAGAATATTGATTCACTCCCCCCTCTCAATATTTTGGGTGTTCAATAATTGGTATCAAAGCTTGGGTCATGGGTTTGAAGCCCTCACTTGCGATGGAGGAAATTGTTGCAAGGTGTGGACCCATGGTCTCCTTGTGCTATGCAATGCGGTGCTCAAGCTTGTGACATGACTTAAATGCCTTATCTGGATTCATTAACTTTGGCGATTGTGTCAGACATCAATAGGTCAATCTTTTGGTGCAACAACATCCATCTTTGCAATAGTTTGGAATCTGATTTGTCTTTGAGTTTTCTCCTTTTCCAAATCATAACCCTTCTTTGTCTTTAAAATCCTTCTAACTTGCAATCATTTCATCAAGCAAGGTGGATCTCTTCTTGATTTTTTCCTCTTGATTATTTGCTTTCTCTAGATCTATTCTTAAGGTCACAATTGCTTGTTCAAGATTTGAACATTCTTTAGACTTTTCTTTTAGTTTGGCATTGTAAGAATTGGCTATGAAGGTAGCCACCCAAGATCTAGAGGCCTAATAGAAAGCACAAGTATAAGAGAGATAGAAACAAGATGACAAGAATAAATTGTATTATGTTAATAGAATAGAATGTAATGGGATGATTAGTACATAGGAGACCCCTTGGTTATATAGCCAAGGTGAGAACATAGAAGGGCATAAGATTATGACAAGTGTCATAATCTTATGACATGAGACAACTATGAAGAGCTATCACTCCACCTAAAGTGGAAAGGGATAATGTGATAATCACCACAAAAGGTGGATCACCCACAAAAGGTGGATAGATAATCACATGATGTGTCTACAAAAGGTGGAAGTGATAAAATAATGACATGTCAAGTCCACCAAAAGTGGAAATTCTCCAAAAACCTCCTATGTGGTCCCTAAGTAAACTTAAATAAGTTGTAATTATGACCTAGGACAAGGTACAACACATTTAATTACACCAACACCCCCCCTTAAGTGCAACTTAGGGAGAATGTACACAAAAGAAAACAATGCAAGATGGGTCCCGACTAGTAGGCCATGTTAGGTACCCATGTACACACAATGCAATCTCTCATAACTGGAGAAAAGGAGAAAACATAGTGGGACAAAACTCATCTCCAAAAGAGAGAAACAAAACAAGAAGCATGCTCTAGGAAGGATAAAAAATCAAGTGAGGAAAAAGTCCCCCCATAAGAAGAATGAAGAAGTTCATGCAACCCCCCTCAATGGAGAGTCATTGCTCAAATGTCACAATGGAAAGAGTCCTCAATCTAACTAAAGGAGATAATGTAGAAAAATGTGAAGGCTGAAGTAGAGTGGACCAATGATGATGAGTCCTCCAAATGTTGTTCCAAAAGAAATGCCAAATTGTGCAAAGCACTGATAGAAAGAATCAAGTACAACTATAGAAGATGCCACATAACTGGTGACTGAGCTGAATTTGACAACTCAAGAATAACTGCAGAATCTGTCAATGAAGAATTGTAGAAGAATCCACACTACAATAGGAATAAGGTCGGAACCAAGAAGCCAATTGCATGAGCAACAACATGAATGCTCATCAATAGTAGATTGGTACAATCTATGTCTCGTTGGAGCCATGCACAAATTGTACAATCCAAGTCTCACTGGAGCCATGCACCAAGTCTCTGGATGTAGAACCAAACTTCTGAAGATAGGTAGAGTGCTTCCAAAATAAGAAGGTCTATATGGTGTTTAGTCCATCTCACCGAAATGCATGGGTAACCAGCCACTGCATATGCTAAGTATATAGGAACTAACACTAGATACATAGATCAATCTAAAGAAGCATACAATACATGACATAGTACAGTGAAATAGAAAGATTGTGGCACTTTATTTTAGTGTGATTACAACATTACATAGAGGACAACCAACAACCTAATCACCTAGGAAATGATGCATCCTAGCAAGATAAGATAAGTTCTAGAAAAGCCAACTAAGACTTCTAGAAGGAATCTTTTATCCTAAGTAAACTTAACCATGTGAATATGTCCCCTAATTTACCTAGTGAATGAATTAGCTAGGTACAAGACAATTATTCACACCAACACCACCTTTAAGTGCAACTTAGGGAAAAGATTATTATGCAAACTATGCAAAGACTATGACTATGGGTACTGGCTACTAGGCCATGTTAGGTACCCATTTACAATGCAAATGCACACAATCTCTCACAAGTGGAGAAAAGGAGAAAACCCAATGGGACAAAACTCATCTCCAAAAGAGAGAAAACAAAATAAAAGAAACATGATATATGGAGGACTCAATGATACCCCCCAAGGACAACATGCATCATGCATATACAATAAATTACCTCCCATAACAGGGAAGTAGAGAGATAAGATATCCCCCCCATTATGAATGATCTCCTACAAATATGGCTAATGTTTGAAGTCAAAACATAATCCAATGTCTACAAACAATGTTTCTCCCCTTGGGAAGAAGATACACCAAATAAAAATCTAGGAAAGCTTCCCATTTTGGATACGAATTAGGAGGAAGAGGAATCTATATGTAGGAAGATTATGTCTCTGAAATCTGCTCATGTTTTGCCATGTTCTTGGATGATGAAGATGATGTCACAATCCAATCAGGTACATGCACAATCACAACAAACTATGACAAACCAGGAACCACTAGAAACTAATCTTGAACAAACTCCATAAACAAACATGAAGTGATAATAGTGGATCCATGACTATCATAAAATAGGAGAGATAGACCCTCAAATTGGTCCTCCAAATCTGAAATGTGAGACTCCACAAACAAAGAAGCAATGTCTATCAAATAGGAATCCCAATCAGGAAGACTATCAGATACCTGTTGCAATGAATCAATGGTAGTACTCAATGACTCATCAACAAAATATGAAGAATTTGGAACCTCTGAAGCATCTGTAATCTCGTCCAAAGGATCACAAGCATGGGTTATCAACTTTGAAGAATGAACAAGAACATGTGAGTTGGAAAGAGGAGATTCAAGAGATGGAGAAGAATCACGGTCTTCATACACCTCTCTAATGTGAGTCCAAAGAGCATGAGGACATTCAAAGTGAATAAGTCTCTCCAAAAAGTCATCATCTACATGTTCAAAAATAACTCTAAAGACAACAACCCTAAAGCCTTTCCAAATGCAATACTCATCAGCTATGCTAGGATGAGGAACTTTATCAAAAAAATAGGACAATAGATTCCTCTCACCAAGATGAGTGAGTATTAAATTACTCCATTGCCTATAGTTCCCTTTCTCCAAATTAATTAAGCAATCCATTTACAAACATATGAGCTCTGAAAGTCAAAAAAGGAGATTTGTCTTCAACCTAGAAAATATGGTACAAAACTACAAAATCCTTGCAAAATATCCGCACCACTGAATATTTGGCACTTCCAGCTTTCTGACGATATTTCATTTCAAAAATTTTGCCTCCGTATGTGAAAGTTATGAAAAAATGAAAAAAAGGCCTATAAATAGGCACTTGGGGGAAAAACACAGATTCTATGAACACTAATTAGGTGCAATTTTTTGGCACCTAGGGGCTAGAACTCGGTCATCCATATGATCGTCGCAAATACAAGGGAAAAAATACACCACCGAATTACCATACATCCATCGGCTTTTTTTTTTTGACAATACACAAGGCTTTAATATATACAAAAACATATGCTGACAACACATACAACCAGTCAGCAATATATGAAACAAAAAACTTCAATATATATAAAAGCTTGTGAAAAAAAATGTTGATAGTGACCCAGTACCTCAGATGTGACGGCTTGCATAAAAAAGCAATTTGTACCCTTTGATTGATGGAGGGAATGACCTGATGCAGACTACGCTGACCAAGAGAGGACCAATGTACTCGCCAATTCCAGAGGAAGGTACGCCGTTTAATGCTAGCTGTAGGGAATGTTTAGAGAATATGCCGATAGCCCTACCAAATTGGATGTATAGCTAGTACCCAGGGAGAGCAGTAGTACAAAGGACGCTGAATCACACAAACGCTGGTTGCCACAGAAAAACACTGTGAAGGACCTTTGGACCGCCGTTCTAGGAGATTGGATAAAGATGCCAACAAGATTACTGGTTAGATGTAGCCAATGAAAGGAGGACAATAGGTACAATTGCCACTGTAGATGGAAATGTTATGATAGAGGCCCGGTACCATTTGATATGATAGCCTCAGACCACATGCAAAGGATGCCGATGAATGCTCCTATCTAGACCTCATGCCCTCCAATAATAAAGACTTTGACAGCTGTGAATGAAGACTCCAAGGATCGGTACCCGTGGAAGGACCCTGTACACTGTGGTGATGTGGCACTGATCTATGGAGAATGATGCCTGCAGAGTACGATAGGTACTCGATTGTAGGGAATATGCCCTGTCAATAGAATATAACACAGAATTCCACAAATGTTTCAAAAATATAGTCCAATAATATTTGCTCGAAACCATACAATTATATTTTGCCCCAAAATATTAAAGAAATCTGCAAAAAATATTTTTGAAAATATTTTTTTTGCAAAAATAGAAAAATCATATCGCTTGGGAGGTTGTCCCAGCAAAAAACTTTTTCCTAAAAGACAACTTTACCCAAAATTGACAAATTTATAGTAAAAAAATTTCTGCGGAACCTTCTGAACTCAACTGTGAGGTTATTGAAACCCCAATTTGCACCCAAAAAAAATATTCAAGCCAACACAAACTCTCAGATTTGGGAAGGAATCTACAACACCTGGAGAGCTCTGATACCATGTAGGAGTAGATGGTGACTCCCCAATACCCCCAAGATTAGTTGTGACAAACCACTTTCGCAAGAGAGAGAATGGTGAGAAAGCTTGCTTCACAATGCAAGATTGATTAATGGCTGAATTGCTATTGATTGCTAACTAGTGATTATTTCATTTGATTGCTTAAGATACTCATTTACTTCCTTGTATCTTTCTTTAAATTTCTTGTTCTTCTCCCTCAACTTCTTGATGCACTTATATGCTTCCTTAATATTTTCTTTCATATCTCTTTTCTCACATTTTGTTCTATCTAGATCATCAAGGGTTGTAAATCTTACCACAAGAATTTATTCGGGAGGTATAAGATACTTCCTAGCTATCACATGTTCAATCTCCAAGATCTACCACATTTGTCAAGCCAATTGAAGGAACCAAGCTCTGATATCAATTTTTGAACACCCAAAATATTGAGAGGGGGGTGAATCAATATTCCTTGAAATTCATTAACTTAAAATGCATTTCACAACATCTCATTCAATTTGTAGTAATGGAAGAAAACATTAAAAGCATGCATCACATCAATAAATAATAGAATGCTAGATTTTGCATGGAAAAACCAAAAAGGGGAAAACCATGGTGAGGATTTTACAAGATACTATAGAATGGATCATTGATAGGTGGACTCACTGTTCGAAGGACTCACTATCTAGAGAATAGAGGAAATGGCTTACTGCCAAAGATTGAACTAATTAAAATGCATTTGTAACATGCTGAAGATAGTTCCAATTAGGCTAAAAAAATTTGACTTAACACACTTCGTACTTCACCACTTATCAACCTCTTTGCACTCTGCACTATTATACTTCACGTCACATTTGCATAAAACTCATATGTCATTCATATATCATGCATCCAATATTTATTTGACCTTATATTAATATGCACAACATCTACTAACACTTACAACATCAATTAGGTTGGCCTATTTAGATGAAATGTGCAACACCATAACCTGTTGACTCAAAATACTAACAAAAATGCCTTGCGGAGGGATGTTATGAAATAACTTGCACAATAGAAGAATATGATATAAAATTTGCTACAAATACTTGATAATAAATGAGAATAACAGGCCACTTCGAGGGGGAAAACTTCCAAATATCTCTAATGAGAACACACTTCACAACTTGATGATGAAATAAGACTCACAACCTCCTATATATACCTATTTATGCCTAGGATATCATCTAGGCCAACTTAGACACACCTATATAAGTCTTAGGCTGACCTACACAACTAAATAACAATATACTAATGATAATATGACTTAATAGAGAGTTAAGATAGCCACAAGCTGACTATTCATAACCCAATGTACACTAATATTAAGGGCATAACATGCCCCCTTCTTCAAAGAAGCATTTTCCTCAATGCTAATCAAGTTTGGATACTTTTGAATGAACTCCTCATCCTCCCATGTGGCATCTTCAACTAGTAAATTCTTCCATTGGATGAGATACTCAGTGATAGTTCTATTCCTCAGCTTCTTTGTGTGTGTTTGACGAATGCACTCTGGTTCCAAAATGATTCTTCCTTCTTCATCGAGCTCAGGTAGTGTTGTTTGAGTGGGAATATTATGCCCAATGACCTTCAAATAGGAAACATGAAAAACTGGATGTACCTTTGTTGTTGGTGGCAACTCAAGCTTGTAGGCAACACTACCGATCTTTTGCATGATTTGGTATGGACCATAATACTTTGGAGACAACTTATTATTCTTTCTTTGTTGCTTTAGTGAGATTTGATTATAGGGATGCAATCTCAAGAAGAACCAATCCCCAACTTCAAAACTTCTTTCACTATAATGTTGGTCAGCCTGTTGTTTCATTCAATTTTGTACCATGGCTAAATTCTCCTTGAGTCCTGAAAGTACTTGTTGTTGATGAAGCAAGTGGTCTTCTACTGCCTGAACTCTTGGGGACACCTTTATTGATGATGTGATGGAAGGAGGATGATATGCATAAAGTTCTAAAAATGGAGACATTTTTGATGAGCTATGAAAAGAAGTGTTATACCACCATTCTGCAAGTGGTAGCCAATCTACCCACTGAGACTGTTTCTCTGAAGTGAAACAACGTAGATATCCTTCCAAACACTTATTAACAACCTCAATTTTCCCATTTGATTGAGGGTGGTATGAAGATCAATGAGCGAATTGAGTACCCAAACATGAGAATAAATCTTTCCAAAAGTGACTAGTGAAGATAGGATCACGATCACTAACAATAACTTTAGGTGTACCATGTAGCTTTTGGATATTCTCCAAAAAATCTTTTGCCACTGCACTTGCTGTAAAAGGATGTGCTAATGTAATGAAATGTGCATATTTAGTGATCCAATCAACTACCACCATGATGAAATAATGACCTTTAGATTTGGGAAGCCCTATGATGAAGTCCATGGATACCTCTTCCCAATGCTGGGTAGGAATAGATAAGGGTTGCAAGAGACTTGGTGTCTTAATTGTCTCCCCTTTATGCTTTTGACACACCAAACATTCAACCACAAATTTTTGAACATCACCCTTTAGCCCTTCCCAAAAAAAATCTTGCTTGACTCGATGATATGTCTTCAAAAATCCTAAATGACCACCCACTGGAGACTCATGCAACTCTACGAGAATATTGTTTTTAAGGCTGGAATTCTTGCAGAGATACAAACACTCTTTATACCTAAGAGTATCTCCCTTCCAACAAAAGTTATCTGAACTACTAGGATCACTTTTTAATTGTTCGATGAGATTACTTGTCACAACATCATTTTTCCACTCTACTTTGGCTTCCTCCACCCAATTTTCTTGTAATATTGAAAGGGCACACAATAAGGCTTCATCTTTCTCATCCTTCCATGAAAGTGCATCTGTAACAATATTTTCTTTCCCTTTCTTATATACAATCTCAAAGTCATATCCTAACATCTTAGTGACCCATTTTTGTTGCTCTTCAGAAGATATTCTTTGTTCCAAAAAATATTTTAGGCTATCATGTTCTGTATTAACCTTGAAATGTCTACCCAATAGATAAGGCCACCATTGTTTCACTACATGGAGGATTGCTAGCATTTCCTTCTCATAAATGGGTTTTAGTTGATTCTTACCTTTTAATTGATGGCTCTCAAAAGCAATTGGTCGACCTTCTTGCATAAGCACTGCTCCTATCCCATTTCCAAAAGCATCACATTCCACAATGAATTCCTTGGTGAAGTCAGGAGTGGCAAGCATTGGAGTTGTACACATAGCCTCCTTCAATCTCTCAAATGTTGTATTGGTAGACTCGTTCCAATGAAAAGAATCCTTCTTCAATAGAGTGGTGAGAGGTGCTGCTATACTACCATAATTCTTCACAAATATTCTATAGTACCCTATCAATCCCAAGTAACCTCTCAGTTTCTTAAAGGTTTTGGAATAGGCCATTCCATGATAGCCTTAATTTTGTTAGGGTCCACCTTTACTCCTTCATGTGAAACTATGTGTCCCAAATACTCCACCTCTGTAAGACCAAAAGCACACTTGGATGGCTTAGCATAGAGTTTATGATCTTCAAGTATTTTTAATGCTTGGTCCACATGTTGCAAATTTTCTTCCCAAGTCTTGCTATAAATCAATATATCATCAAAGAATACTAACACAAACTTTCTCAAGAACTTCTTAAAAATGGAATTCATCAAACTTTGGAATGTAGATGGTGTAATGGTAAGACCAAATGGCATCACCAAAAATTCATAATGACCCTCATGAGTCCGACATGTTGTATTACAAATATCTTCCTCCTTAATCCAAATTTGTTGATAACTAGATCTAAGATCTAACTTGGTAAAATACATAGCTCCATTCAATTCATCTAGAAAATAATCAATGACTGGAATTGGAAACTTATCTTTAATGGTGTACATGTTGAGCACTCTATAATTTGGACACATGAGCCAAGTATCATCCTTCTTATGTACCATGACCACAGGTGAGGAGTAAGCACTTTGGCTATGCCTGATGATACCTGCCTCTAGCATCTCTTCAACAATTTTTTCTATCTCACTCTTTTGTATGTGTATATACTTGTAAGGCCTGATGTTCGGTCGTTGGCTCCCTGAGACTAACTATATGGAATGATCATGATCCCTCTTAGGAGGAAGTCCTTTAGGAATATCTCCAAGAACAATTGAGTGATGATCAATTATAGCTTGCAAATCTGGATGAGTAGGAGCATCAGATTGAGGGACTTCTAATGAACATAGTTGGGCCACAAATCCATCCACTCCTTTCTTAAGAAACTTTTACATTTGATGAGAGCTTACCATTTGTGGGGATTTCGACTTCAACCCCCTTAGCTCTACTAGCCTTCCTTCTGATTGAAATCTCATGAATAGTTCTTGGAAGTTCATCTCAATTGTTCCTAATGTAGTAAGCTATTGTACTCCCAACACAATATCTGCTGCACCCATGGATATCACAACATTGGGGTATCAAGTTGATAATATCCCATGGATAATTTAATACTATGACACTTCCCTGAACAACTAACTATACCACCATCTACAATCAAAACCTGAAACTCTGAAGCTGGATATATGAAACAATTTAGATGAGTAGCTAACTTTTTGTTGATGAAATTATGAGTACTATCTGAGTCGGTCAACACTGTTACCTTCTGCTTCTTTAGGAACCCCACCAACTTGAGAGTTTGTGGAGCACTGAAACCTAAGAGTGCATGACAAGAAATGATTGGTTGAGAATCATGTGATTCCTCATTTGACTCCCTTTCATCCTCTAGTATGGGTTCCTCCTCTTCTTCCTCACTGGGACCTTCAATATAGAACAATTTTTTTTCACTACATTTATGTCCTTGAATGTATTTGCTATCACAATTGAAACAAAACCCTTTTTCTCTTTTCTCCTCAATTTGTTGTGGAGTCAACTTAGTAGGTTGTGTTGAATATCCTTTCTCTCTTGTCACATTAGCCCCTTGCTTCTTAGCAATCAAATACTTCTCCTCTACCTTATGTGCTAAGATAGAAGACTCATTTATGGAACTAGGGATAAACATGCATACCTCATGTTAAATGTGATCCTTGAGACCACCCAAGAATAAGTCATTCAAGTTTTCCTTCGTAATTGTATCCACTCTTAAGGATAGATTTTGGAATTGTTGAATATAATCCTTAACTAATCCTATTTGTTTAAGTTTAGCTAGCTAGCTGAAGAAGTTGTCTGTGACACTATTGCTATATTGTTCTTGGAGTTCCTCTGTAAAAATTGACCATGAGACAGTGAGCCCCTTTTTCCTTCGATGAGTGCAAATCCAACGATACCAAATGAATTGATCTAGTTCTAGATATAGGGAAGCCATCATGAACTTTTGTCCATTTGGGATTTGGTGTACTTCAACAAAATCTCCATTTGGTTTATCCATGTTAGAGGATCCTTACCATAGAACTTGCGCATATCCACCTTTGGAAATAAATTCCTAGATCCCATAGGAGTACTAAAGCTTGTGTCAATGGTACATGACCTAGTATTTTCACCTTGGGCGCTTGAGAACTCCTTTCTTGGTTCAACCATGTAGGTGCTTAACATGTTTCTTAGGTCACACATATCCATCTTAACTGAGGAAATTTCTTCCTTGACCTTATTGATTTCCTCATTAGGAGTAATATCCTTGATTGTTTCCACATCCTTATTAGGAGTCTTCCCTGGAGTGACAACATTATTTTTACCCCTTTTTACAGGCCCCGTCATGATGGAAACCACTAATGTTGAAATAAATCATAGAAATGAAACTGAAATTATCTAAATTTTTTACTCTAATCTCCTTTAGTATGTATTCAGAAGCCCAATAAAAATTAGACTCCAATTTGACAAGATGTGCAAGATATGTAGATTCCAAAAAAATAGTGTACAAACTCTAATTCTGCAATAATTCACTTAATTCTACTCCAATTCTTCTAAAATATGGACTGTAGCTTCTTCAATATGTTCTTCAAAAGATCTTTAAAAATCAGAAAAAATTTCGCCAAAATCTGAAAGATATGCTCTTCCCAAAATCGCCTCCAAAATTGAGAAAAACCTTGCCTCTACAGTGCCAAGATCATGCTCTGATACCACTTGTTATAAAATAACTTGCACAATAGAAGAATATGATATGAGATATGCTGCAAATACTTGATAATAATTGAGAATAATAAGCTACTTTGAGGGGGAAAACCTCCAAATATCTCTAATGAGAACACACTTCACAACTTGATGAAATAAGACTCACAACCTCCTATATATACCTATTTATGCCTAGGATATCATCTAGGCCAACTTAGACACACCTATATAAGTCTTAGGCTGACCTACACAACTAAATAACAATATACTAATGATAATATGACTTAATAGAGAGTTAAGATAGTCACAAGCCAACTATTCATAACTCGATGTGCACTAATATTAAGGGCATAGCAAGGGAATCAGAGCTTTTAATGCATTAAAATAGGTTGGCATGACCTAATTTAAATCCCATGAATCCTATCCTTACATAACTCAACTTCACACGACCCCAAAATACTTAGGTTGGCATTGGATAGCAAAATTGATAAAGTAATAACTGAATGAGCCAACTTTTTGTCCACAACTTGACATGTGAACCACCAAAAAACTTGCCACTTGGAGTGCACACACTTTTGACATCTATAATACTACCAAAAATTTGCATATAATAATATTCATCCACGGTGGAATACAGAGCATTCCAACATACACTCTATGCCACTAACTCTGTCACAACTTAGCCGATACTATCAACAATATATTCAACTGTGGAAGAAAAAAAAACATGAAACTTTGGATTTGAACATGTTCAACATGCACAATGAACACCTCAAAACCACATGACAAAATTTTGCATAGTAGCATAATGCAGACCACAAAACTAACCTTCATTGTAACACTGAAACTCCACTTGAGACTTAGACAATTATCCAAACCACTTGGTCTCCTTTGAACCAAAACTTATTTATCTATACAATGAGTTGACATCAATGAATTGGTTGACATCAAAGACAACACAATAACAACACCATATCCATAATTTCAACAATCTCCTTAATGAAAAACAAACTTCCAAGAGGTGGCCCCACACAATCTTAGGAAAGCTTGGGTGGTTATGCTTATATAGCCCATAATAGGATATATGCTATCATTTTGTGATGTTTCTTTAAGTTGTCCCAACCATAAGAACTCATGATAAAAACATGGCTTATGGTATCACATGTAAAACCTAGGCACCATTGTGTGCATTAAATTTAACTCTGGGGAAGAAACCCACACCCACACTAAATAGGATCCTCATGTAAAATAGTTGTACCTTCATGGACTCAAGAAAAAGGTTATTTTCAATCACATGAAAATCCTGAGCTATGCGATCTAATAAAAAGGGTTTGTTTGTTGATGATGCTAGCACTACACCCACCAAAATGTTAACTAGGGGAGAGGTCTTAGTAGTTGAGCACCTTAACTTCGCGCTTCTAATTATCCTACATGGAAATTTCAAATCACTTCCAATTTTTTATAGAAGGCAAGTCCCCTACTTATACCTTTCGTTTCAAGAGCACATCATCAAATATGATGCCACACCAACATGCTTTTTGTCTTGATGTAGTTTACCAATACTTGTGCATTCACATGATGGGTAGTTGAGCGTTGATGTGGCATCACATGATTGGTTGCTTTTTAGATCAAAGGAATACATTTTGTTTAATTATGGGTAGTCATGTGACAACTATTGGTCATTATATAAACAACCACTATCACAACTATTGGACATTATATAAAAAACTAATATCACAACTATTGAAACATGCTCAACTACTGGATCCTCTCCCCTATTCACTTTACACATGGCAACCAATCACACACTCTCATGTTGAAGAATTTAGCCATTTTGAATGTTTGATAAGAACTTAGAGTGTGATGTAATGAAACCCACTAGTTGTTCACCATTGGGAAAAATACCATGAATGTTAAAAGGTTCTTAGAATAGCACTTGGTGATACCTTGTACAATCACAACTTCACATGTGAGGCTACCAACAATTTTGATGCAACTACACTTACACAGGCTTTTCATGGAAATATGACTTAAGTCTCATATTGACTAGACTTTTCTTGGAAATATGACAAGGCTTGTATGGAAATTATAATTCTCCAACTAAGTAGACATTTCCTATTAGTCATATTTTTGCAGTGGTCACTACTCGCTTGATTACTTGTGGAAGTTGTCTCTAATAATTGACTCGACTTACAGAGTTGCCAAGTAAACGACATGGTAGATTTCACATGACACAAATATTATAAGTATTGAACAATGATGCATACGATACAAAATTAAAAAAAGGAAGAGTGTCAATAATCTCTATCCCACTCCAAAGCCACTAAAGAAAACTATAAAGCTAATGAAGACAACTTCAGAGCTACTGAAGAGAAATTTTGGAGCTAGTGAAAACATGTTCTAAATGAAGAATAAAGGTAAAATTTATAACTATAACATCTTCTCCAGCACCATGATAGCTTATTTCAATCTTTAGTTCCATTAAGGTGCGACTTTTGAAAATCAAGGAGTCATTATGAAACAAATAAAGTTTGAATGTTAAAACTCTATTTTCTTTGACATGCATTGATATAGAAATTACGTCGTTTAAAATTTTACTATAGAAATAAAGTTTTAGAGTACTAGGAGAGTAAAACACATGTGCATGTGCTTTATTTTAGGCTATAAGAATAATTCTAAGAATATGAATAATCTACATATAAAGGACCAGTTGATGAATAGAGAAGAAAGTTCTAAATGTTTTGCAAGATATTTTTACTATAACTTTTGAATGCATTATGCAATTTTTTTTCAACATCGATAATAGAATGAAAAGTTTTTAGCTCATGTAACCTATATGAGTTAAGTAGTTTCATGAGATCCTTAAGGCTCTTACTCTTCTAGAGGAGTTGTCACTCACTCGAGAGAAGGAGAATGAGTTGATAATATTATAGATAAGCACTTTGTAGTATTTATCTTGTTGCATGTGGGTTTGTGCAAGATCATGGGGGTCCAAAAAGTGGTGATGTGAAAAAAAAGGCATTTTTAACTTGCCCCAAAATGTGAAAATCTGTTTTGACTTTTTCTAGGCTTGGGTAGAAAGTACATGTTGCCATAGAAAACACCAAACCAAAATGGATATTTGTTTTAAATGAATATATGTTTCAGAATGGATATATGTTTTTTTTAAATTGATTTTTATAATTTGGTCAAGTTGGGTATTATATTAAGTTGGTTTTTTTATATTATTATATATTATAAAATATATTATAATATAATAATATTAAATATTAATTTTTCTTTTATGGGTAAGTGTTACCAAATTAAGGGTGGTAACAACTAGATTGTTTAGGCTACTTTGAGATATTCCCTCGTGGCATTATCTACTATGATTTTCCTATGGTGGCCATGATGTCATCCTGAGTTGGGCATTTAATTTTCCATTTGTAACCTTTGCCACCCATTTTTACGATTTTTGTGTCGGGAGTAGATATGTTCATCTTTGCACGAGCCATCCTTCATATCAATGTTGATGACATTTACTTGCTCATAATTCCTGTAATCCTTGGATTGTGTTGGAATAATTAGCTTTTACCTTACTCATGTGTTTCAGTAATCTATTCCATTACAGGGGATTCAACTTATCTTCATATGATTCCACACATTGAAGGTTCATTAAAACTAAATTAATCGAAGGCTAAAAGAATAGTTTAGAGTATGTGTTTTCAATGGAAACTCCTATTTTGTTAACTAGTGACTGGAGCCAATTATCTTTCCTAGCCTATCACATTATTGATCAACATTTGAAACTTGTGTTAGTTGAGAGGGTTATTGACAATGAAGGTTGTTCAACTCATTTTCGGAAAGAAGTTTCTAGTATTAAAGGAACACCATCAGGTTAATACATATATACTAGCTCTTTTTTTTGCTTCACTCTTTGATCTTCAAGTGCCCAAAGATGTCATTGGTCAATTAACCCACAAGTTATTTTATCCTTATTTTCTTGGAGAGATGGATGTTGTTCTAAATGCTGCTCAGCTTGGGGTTGGGATCCCCTGTTCGTGGGATCTCTGTTTTCCAGTTGGAGTTTCACAGTATTATTCCTTTTTATTAGATATTAAGGATGGGGAGCTCCTGGTTCATAGAGGTCACACCTTGATTTCATATTGGTTCCTTCACAAGCTGTACCAATTTGAACCCATTGATTACTACCATTGGATCGATGAGTTTGTTATATATGAACAATGATAGAAGACTTGCTTCTAGATTTTGGCATGATCCCAGATAAGATACTACTACCTAGTACTTTTATAGGTTGTAATGGGTATAATATAGGGTTTCAAGTTTGGCTCAGTTTCCTCATTTATTTTTTTGGGTAAAGCTTATGTAAATATCTCCACTATTTAGTCTTTTGAAGGTGCTAAAGTGTGCTAGCATAGGATTAGGGAAACATAAGTTTGAACTTTAAACAATATATTGAAAAGGACGTTCTAAACTATGTTGGATACTCTTATAAATATAAGGATATGACATTACTACCTTCCTAAGCTATGGTTCCTTTCCTCTTGTATGGTTACTTTCCTCTTTTCTGGTTTAAAAATTTTAATGGTCAAATGATTTTAATCATGAGATTTAATTGTAATTCTAGTGATTTAAAAGGACGTCTTATGGTTCTTTTATATTTTTGATGCTAGTTTATCTATGCAATTTTATGCATTGCTAAAATCCTTTGACATTGTTATTCATAATTTCTTAGTGCATGTATGTGAATTTTTGAGGTTTAGGTTTACCCAACGTCAAATACTCCCTCTGGGTAACATCCATTTGTCCAATTTCGTATCAAAGGGCTTTTGTTGCCATACTGGAATTTCATTAATGAACCTTCTTGTGTAGTTAGAATTCCATTTTTCAAAAAGAGTGATGTCTATGGCTATTCTTTATTTTCCAAAAGGATTTCAACCTCTCTAATTAGGGTTATGCCACCTATACATTTGTCTTTCACCCTTGGGCTAGCCCATGAATGTATTCAATGTGCTTTTGGGTTGTTCCCTTTTTCTTAAATCATGATTGATATTCCTCCTTAGGCGTTTCCTTGGAACATTTGTTTAGTTTAGATGGTAATGGGGTCGAAGCGGCCCATGACACATGTGCAATGCTCTAGCTACCGAGCCTCATTTTAAGTTGCTTGGTATTTCAAAATGAGTCATTTATTTTTTGTTTGTGTGTTTTTGCTTCAACACTATTTGGGGAGAGCCCTAGTTATGGAAATCCTAGTTTTTTTAACCTATACCAAATCTCAATTGGCATTCCTTGGGCCAATTTTTGACAAACGTTTAAAAGGTTTGTTGTAGAACCTAGAATCGCTTACCATTAAGGCTATGAAAATGGTATTGGGGAGGAGGTTCATGACCACTAGCAAGAGATAATAGGTAAATTCATATACCACTTCTCGCTTTGTGGCATCCTTACTAGATCTTCATGCCAACAAGGAAATGATTCTTCAATTAACACAATGAGTTTTTAAACCCGATTTTCTCCAAGGATTAGACATGGTATTTGATGTTGCTTGATTAGGAGAGTGAATTCTTTGCCATCATGACTTATATCATATGAACCATACCACCATCAAAATTATTCCTTTTTTAACAAATGCTAATGAGTCAGATTATTGGGTACATTGTTTCACACTAAAAATGCTTATGACTTTCTCAAGCATTTGTATCAACTCATTCCTGTGAAAGATTCTAAATGAATTTCTCATTTTATTGCTTATGAGGCACAGGGAGCATAATTTCTGACTCATTTTTGAAAGTTGTATATAATAGTATATATATTTGCAAAGTTTTGGGTTTCCCAAATGGCTAGGGATAACTTGCCATTTGATGAGTAGGCTATAGAGGCAAATATTAGCATAGTTTCTGTATAACAATTCAAGATTCATTCTATCTTAAGGAAGTCATTAGTTGTTCATTTTGGATGTATAGAACAGTTTATGGAAAAATAAATCTACTTTTATAACCTTTGTAATGATATCACTTTGCCACATGTGAAAACACTTATGAGTTTTCTATATCTACTTTATAAGAAAAAAGGCATGTCATTAGTTAACTGCTTAATTTGATTAGTTTTATGTTTCCTCTTATGAAATTTCAACATTATGGTAAAAAGGTTCAAAAGATATGTTGCTTGTAAATCTGTTTCTTTTGGTATCTGGTGAAAGAGAAACTAATTTCATTAAAACTATGGATGATGTTGTTGCCAATGTTATTTATTGTCTTCATGTTCTTTTGTTTAGTTAATCCTTAATTATTGTGAATTGCCTCTTCTTGAGATGACTAGATGGGTTGGCCTTGGTTCTGTGGTTTTATAAAGCTTGAATTTGTTTACCTTATATCCTTTAATTTTATCACTATTTAGGCTGATCTTTATGATTCAATGTGGTTCTCTTTGTTTGTACATTATTACTTATTAGTTCCTTTATAAGAACCAAATCATTTTTAGGTTTAAGAGTGCATACCTTTCCTATGCTTGACCATGTTACCTTTCTTTGAGCTTCTTCATTATGCTCATCTTCCTTCATCTATTTTCTCTTCCTGGATTATTGTTTCCAAGTCCTTCCATGCCTCTATTTGTGTTGCGGTTAGACAAATATCTGTTCGATTAATGCCATGGTTTGCTATTTTTTTTGTAGCCTTGTTTGTTTCTCGGTATATGTGGCTGATTGAAATAGCCTATAATTCTTCCATGAGCTCTTTAATTTTATTCTTTTGATTGTAATTACCAATCTTGAATTTGGCTTTTTTGATGGCACTTACACTGTCGAATCGCATTCTAACTTGATAGACCTTAGTCCTTTTTCCTTGTAGAGTTTAATCTATTTAGGATACCTTATATTTTTGTCGCATTATTTGTTGATGGTGGGAGTTTAACTAATTTAGATGTGATTAGTATTCCCTTCTCATTACGGATAATGAATCCTGCTCCCTATAGTCCTAGATTTCCTTGAGATTCTCGATCCATATTTAATTTGAATCTTCCTTTTCTGAGGGGGCACAATTTGGCTTTATCCCTCTTTACTTTTTAGTCTGGGGCTAGTTGGAAAGATGATGGAATTTTTAGTTCCTTCCATTTCTTCATTAGGCTTTCATCCCAACATGTGAATTTGGTTTTCCTTTATAGCTTAATGCAGGAATTCAACCATTTTGTTATATTTCTTTTGATGGATTGTGTGATTTCCTCAAATTTTTTGGCTTTGTCCTAAAAGATTCTTCCATTGCATTCTTTCCATTTGTTCCATATTAGAATTGAGGGAGTTGTTTGTTATATTTTTCCCCATAGGGACTCTTTCTTCAAGTTAGACCAACTAGTGAGTAAATCCATTAGCTTATTATTTCTCGGGGTCTTCCACCCTAATTTGTCTTGTAACCATTCCCAACAATGTTTTTCAAAGGGGTAGTTTAGTAGTAGGTGATCGAAGTCTTCTTCATTCTTGTAGCACATTACACATCTACTTGGGCCTTCAAAGCCTACAAATTTCAATCTTTCCCTTGTTAGGATTCTCCCATGTAGTGTTGTCTAGGTGAATGCCCCAGCTTTAGGGAGCACCACTTTACCCCAATAAATTTTTTTGGGCCAAGCACCACTTTCTTGCCTAATAATTCGTATCTGATAACCCATTTTAATTGTGTATTTTTCCTGATTTGGTGCCACACCAAATTATCTTGTCTACTTGAGCATTCAAACTTACCTTGTATTATTTATGCTAGCTTTTTTTTTTGCTAAATCACCCATGGGGAGATCAGTTGGGATCTGCCATTGACTTCCCCTATTTGCTTCCTCCCTAGCATAGTCCTGTACACTTCTACCAAACATATTATTAATAAGATGAATATGGGGTGTTATTTCTCGGTATTCTTTTAATGGTTTGTATCCTCATGAGTCATTCCAGAAGTCTGCTCTTCTCCCATTATTTATTTTCCATGTTATGTGGTCAGTTATTACATGTCTTAAGCTTTGCATAAAGTTTTGGAGATATGAGATCCATTTCTTGTGTTTTCTATTTTCAATCTATCCTTTCTGGTTCTGGATTGTCTAGGTATTTCTTCTATATTAATTTCCACCATAATAGGGATGGATTTTGGTACATTTTCCAAACTAACTTAGCCCCTAAGGCCGCATTTTGTAACTTTAAGTTTCTTATACTAGCTCCTCCCTCTTCTTAGGACCTACATACTTTGTACCATCAGATTAATGGGATTTTATGTTGTTAATTTGAGCCCTCCCACAAAAAATGTTTAAGTATACTTTCTATGCCTACTATAGCTTTAGATGTTAGTTGCATACATGACATTGAATATATAGGGATTGCTAATAGAACTACTTTAATCATTGTTATCCTTCCTACTAGTGTAAGCGATTTCCCCTCCACCTTAGAGCTTTGTTATTGCACCTCTCTTTTATTTGTTCCCACCAGTTAGTCCAACTTATGCCCTTGAATAAAGGCACACCCAAATATTTGTAGTGTAACACATCACTTAAATAACCCAGAATTCTAGCAATTCCTCTTTGCAAGGTTTTCTTTGTGTGGAAGAAGTATATTGTGGATTTTTTTGATATTTATTTGTTGAGCGGAAAAATTACTATATTCTTGTAAAGATTCTCTCATATTCTTTGCCTCTTGAATGGTAGCTTCACCATATAACAATGTATCATCCACAAACTGTTGGTGAGTTAGAGCTTCTACCCCTTGTGCAATTTGTAATCCTCTCCATAGGCCTTGTTCTTGTTTGAAGGAAATATGCCTACCTAGGGATTCTATGATAATAATGAATAGAAAGGGGGGGATTGGGTCTCCTTTCCTTATCCCATTGGATTTTTGGAAGAAGCCACATGGGGAGTTGTTAATCAATATTGAATATCTTGTTGAGGAAATGAATTGGAATATCATTTGCATCTATTCTTGGCCAAAACCAAACTTCTCCATGATTTTGATTAATATTCACTTTACCTTATCGTATGCTTTTCTTATGTACAACTTTATCGTCATACTTTGCTTTCTCTATTTGTTTATCATGTGGACAAACTCATTGGCTAGAATGATGCTATCTACAATATCCCTTCTTGGAGTGAAATGACTTTGGTTTGATGATTTGGTCTTTTCCAAACCCTTCTTGATACTATTTTCTAAGGATTTAGAGAGGATCTTGTATATGTTATTGCATAGTGAGATGGGGCAGTAATCACCAAAATTCTCACATACATCCTTCTTGGGTAAAAGTACTATCATAGTAATGTTTAGATCTTTCACAAACTTTTTGTTTCTTCTAAAATATTATATTAATTCCCATATTTCATTTAAAAAAATATGTCAGTGTTTTTGATAAAAGAAAGTTGGATACCCATCAGGAGCTAGAGCTTTGTTAGGGTGGAGTTGAAAAGTAACCACCTTTATCTCTTATTTAGAAAATGGTTTGGTTAGCATCTGATTGTATTTTGGTGTCATTAGCTCAAGGATGTTTGCTAAGATTTTGCTATCATTGATAATTTTCTTGTCACCTTTTGGTGCTAAGATCATTTTTATAAAAGTTAACTACCTCTTCCTCAATACCTTTTTACTCTTGGATCAAGATTCCTTCTATATATTGAATACTTGATATCCTCTTTTGGGCCTTTTTAATTTTGGATGTATCATGAAAAAACTTTGTTTTTGCATCCCCTTCTATTAACCACATCTCCCTTGACTTAGTTCACCAATACTCCTCTTCCCTGGCAAAAATATATTTCTACCATTAATGTTTATTCTTTCAAGTAATCCTCTTGGACCATATGTTCTTTAATAACTTTATTATTTATCAGTGAGAGTTCTTCCTCCACTCTTCCTTTCTCTAAGAAGATATTTTTGAAGACTGTCTTATTCCAAGTTTGTAACTTCTACTTTATGTACTTCAATTTACACATAAAAATGCAACTTTTAATCCCACTATATTTAGAGGCCTCTTTCCACCATTTACCAATTGCTTCAATCAGATCATCCCTTCTAAACCATATTTTTTCCATTTTGAAGTAAGACTTTGAGTTGTTTTCTTGTATTAGTGACATTTTGACTAGATAGTGGTCTAACCTGACTAATGGAACGATTTTTTCCTCTATAGAATGGTATCCTTCCAACTAGTCATGAGAATAAATGAACCTATATAACTTCTTTTTTATGCAAAAAACACCATTTCACTTGTTTGACTAGGTATAAACACCATTTTTGATAGGCACATCTATGAGATTGTTATGGTGAAGGAACACACCAAAAACCACCATTGAAGGAGACGCTATTCTGTTAGCACCCAATTTTCCTCTTTTTTTGGTATTGTATTGAGATCTCCCCCTAAGATTATTCTTTGCATATTTTTCTGGGAGATTTTCTAAGTCAAGGTGTTCCATAATTTCTCTTCCTTCTCACTCTTGGTAGGCCCATAAATATTGAACAAATATAAATCTTTATTGTTCTTTACATTCTTGATATTGCACAACATCTAATTTGTCTGCTTTTCAATTGTATTCACATAAATAACATTTCTTTTCCACAGTATGCCTAAGCCTCCTATTGTTCCAAAGGCTTTGAAGTAAGCCTCTTCCCATCCAAACATATAAAATACCTTCTTTTTTTCCTCCCTGATCTTGGTTTCTTGTAGGAGAATGATATATGCGTTTTCCTTTTCTATTTGGCATCTGATCAGATGCCTTTTATTAGGGGCATTCAATCCCCTAATGTTCCATGCAATAATCTTCATGGTTCTTCTTGTTGGGAGTGCTCTTCTCCCTTAATGTCTTGTGGAAAGTTCTTGATGCTTTTCAACCCTTTCTCATGGGTCAACTTCTCCTTGATTTGCTTTTTGGACTTCCTCCCTTTCTTCTTTTTGTTTTTCTTTGGCACATCCATTAATTGTTCTACCATTTGTGTTATGCTCCTATTCTCAATTATATCGAACTTGTCGAGTTCTTTGTAATCACTTTCCAATGAGAAGCCTTCTATCTCCTTTGTTGGTTGATTGCAAGGGTCTACCTTTATTTGTGTAGGTTCCACCCACCCTGGAACTTCTGGATATTAGATTCCTCTATTTGTTTGTGATATTTTGCTTCCTTTTTTGTAGCTTGATTCTTGTGCATAGGGATTGGGCCTAGTGGTGTCTTTGTGTGTAACTCTTGTTCCACATTTACCTCATTCCTTATAATTTATATATGGTTTATATATGTGGCTTCCTTGGGGCTTGGAGTCCTACTTTCCCTTATTTGTTTGTTGGTTTCATCTCCACACCTGCTTAGTTTTTGGGGGAGACTTTTTTTTTTCTGTGTTATTTTCTTTTGGGATCCTTTTATGTCTTGGATTTTTTTGTTCCTTTATTTCAATTCCCTATTTCCAAATCCTTGCTTTAGATTTTTTTTTATACTATAGGAATTAGTCGGGTATCCGTCCCCCTATAAACTACAATGTGCCTAGTAATTTTTTTCATGTGACCGGTGGCATTGGCACAAGACACCCTCTGGTACCACAGGTTTGGGGGGAGACTAGACCTCATGACCTCTTTCCTGCAATAGAATTCTTTATCCAATCGAGCTAGGTCCTCACCCCAATCCCTGCTTTAGATTTGAGATTTATTTCCTTAGGGAATTCTTTTATTGCTACTATCTTAATTCTTGCATAAAGATAAGAGTTTTGTTTAAGCAAAGGAACATAAATTTGTACTAATGCTCCCAAAAACCTTCCAATCTCCTCTAAGCATTCCTCATATCAGAATTCATGAGGTTCTTAGAGTAATACTTGGTGATACCTTGTACAATCATGAATTCACATGTGGGCCCTTATTAAGAATGGGCCCTTATTAAGAACTTGTGAAATCAAAGGATATTGCAATAAAGACACAAGCCAACACCTTCAAGATAGGTTTCATAAATTCAAAAACTTGCGGCCTTCAACCAAAATCCAAATATGAACCCGCGACAAAATAATTCTGCACAATAAATCGAGGGATCAACACATGGATTTGCTGTGGAAAGTGGTGGGGTCAAAATTTTAAAGGCTTGGACAAGGCACTTAATTGATTTAATAAAGCATGAGTATTTAATGGATAAAAAAATCATTAGAACCAAAGGGTCAATTGAAAAAGGAATAAAAAGACTTTGCAAGGCAACTAAGTGACCAAAAATGGGCCAAAGAAGTCACTTTCAAATTAGAATATAAAGTGATGCGAAAAGATGGAGCCTTAGGGTTTTTTAAGTTTTAGGGCTAAACACTTTGGAAATTCATAGATGAAAATCCTATGATACTCAAGAATCCTACCAATAAGTAAGAATGAAAACAAATTTACATGTCTCACAAACAATAAAACTTTTGACTTATACCATTTTCATTACCATTGAAGTACCAATTTGTAATTATAGTTTGGTAGATCATAATGATGGCTAAACGAAAGATCTATTTGTAATATGATTAGGTTTTCGTTTGATAGTGTTTCATTTTGACAATTTATGTTTACTAAAAAATGAGGGTAACTTGAACTTATACTAATGTAATGTTTGTCTTGTAATCTCTAACACGTTTCTTGGTGTAGGGTTTAGAGTTTAAATAGGTTTGGTCATAGAAGATGATATGCATCTTTCTCCTTTGAACCTTTGGATAATACCATCTTATTACTATATTAGCTATAGTACTATAGAGTTTGTTTTGTATGATATTTTTTCTATCATGTTTTATTATGTAGTGTTATATAGGTTGGGCAATAGAAGATTATATATATATATATCTTCTTTGAGCCTACATGATGTAACATCCTATTACTATACAAGGTATAGTAGTAACAATATTTCATGTATTAAAGTTTTCTATCATGTTTTGCTCTGTGGGGTTTGTAATTTAAATAGATTTTGCATATTTGTGTTTTCCATTTAGAAATTAAACACCATATATTTCAAATGATCAACATACAACTTGAAATTGATTTGGTTTTAGAATGTTTGTTTGGTCTAAAGTATTAAATTTACAAAGTATATCAAGCAGATAAGCACTTATAGTATATAAAGCATATAAGCATTTGCAATTTGTAATGTGAACTTATAGTTGATTGAGTAGATAGTAGCGTGTAATTTGAATAGATAGCAATATGCAATTTGAACTATGGAGGAGTTATTTTGATGGGTTACAAGAAAATTGGACTAGAATAATGAATGTATTAATAGCAAATTATGGGAGGACATGTTGATTTGTGCACTTTCATTTGATTGGTTGAATTTGAATTTTGGATGGATTCATTTGAGATGAATAGATGAATTTGATGGATGTTTAAAATTTGGAATTTTATAATAAGTTTGGCATTTTATTGATTTGGTTGAATGTTTGTTTGGCATAATGTCTTAAATTTGTGTCCTCTTATTTCAAAGGCCTTATACCTTCGAGCATGCTACTTGTAGGTATTCATGAAGTGACTAATAGTTGAGAAAATATCTCTTGATAAAATTAAGTTGATGAGGAGATATGGATGTATATATTTGTTTGATGGGACACTTGCAACGTATTTCATTTATGAAAAACTTTTTATTACTTTATCCAATAAAAAATACATATACTGACCCTAAAGCTTAATAATTTTTAAGACCTCGCCCCACTATTAAGGTTGAGTTGGGGGTCAACAATGTGAGGCTACCAACAATTTCAATGCAACTACACTCAGACTTTTCATGGAAATATGACACAAAAAGTAAACAAGGGCTGGCTATCAATAATTTCGATTACACTCACACAGACTTTTTCTAGAAATATTCACTTTCAGACTTGCCGTATAAACTAAGGCATCCGTGAAACCTAAGAAATGCGTTATAGAAGTAAAATAATCATGAGATTAAAGTCATAAATTGAAGATCTAAACTTTTCTATCGATCAGATTTTCCATAGAAAATTAGAGAAGACTATCCATTTTAATTTTTTTTATGGAGAACAAATATTGTAAGTGTTGGTTTTCCTCGTTTTTATAGAATTTTAGAAGATATGTTTTTCTATTGAGAAAATGTGAACAGAAAATTGTCTTAGAAAATTAAAAATGTCTATTCATATGTTTTTCATAAAATTAGAGAAGTTTATTCATAATTTTGGATAGAAAGAATTTATTATAAATATTAATTTTTTAAATTTTATGTAAATATGAACAGATATATATTTTTATTGACAAGATTTGTAAGAAAATTAAAATAATTTATTTATCTAATCACTTAATTTTTAAATAGAATTAATTGCAAACTCATTATTTTTTTAGACTTCTATAAAAAATGAGAATATGCAATTTTTTTATGATTAAATTTCTAAGAAATAATGTTGATAATTACTTAGTTTTCCGATCACATAATGACTTCTAAATGAAATATAGTGGAACCAAAGAAGCATTGAGAGCAACGGTTGACCTCTACCTTGCAAGCCCTAAAACCTTATACATCTCATCCAATGTACCTTGCAAGTCATCATGATACTAGACAAAAAATCATAAGAAAATTTGCACACCCATCCTAACCCTACAAGCCTAGCCTTAAAAGAATTATAGACAAATTTGACATCTATAATGTATGTGGTGGAAACCATAAAAAATTTGTGTTCCATTGGTTTTAATTCCATATCTAGCTAGTTCTTTGGTTCTGAGTTATTGTTCTCCAAGCTAGGGCTTTGTATCCCTGCATCCTAGGGTTCTCTTCATGCTTTAAACCCTTCAAACACCCTAGGTATTTGTTCATTCTTTGGGCTTATGTTCTAATTCTTTGTTGACTTTTGTTTGCCTATTTTCGGGTTTTTCAAGTCATGACTTGAGTCATTAATACCATTCATCAACCAACCCCTATTGCCTAGCTTTACAAGTCGCTTCCTATTCAAAATATTTGAATATATATATTTTATCTATGCGGGCTTGAAAATGTCAAAGTATCAAAACGCCCTAAGTCTAGATTTGAAAAATTAAATTCATTATTATATCGACCTAGTGAAGTCCCCTTTTCATGTGTTGTCTTTGAGCACATGCATTTTAAAATTCCTAAGGGAGCAGTTAAGTTCCACCAAATAAATCCCAATCGTTTCCTGCTAGCCCATGAAAATAAAATAATCTAATCAAATACTTAGCAGGGTAGCAGGCAGGTGACACATGCCCATCCTTGTGGTGGGGCCTACCACTTCCAACAATGGCAATGTTAAAGGGTTAAAAGATATACGGTGGATCTATATGATAAAATTCTTCAATCTTGACCATTCCCCACTAGCCCACAGGGGACCCACAAGTGAGCCTTTTAGCCCAGTGGGCTGGCAGGTGAATACCATATGGAATTATCTACGTCATCTATGGGACTATTGAAGGCACAAAATATTTGATAAAATATTTCAAGGCGACTTTAGTCGCATTAAAGACTGAGTTACTAATGGGACTTGTTACACATGTGGGTTTAAAGGAAGTGAGATATTTTAATCTCAATCATCCATCATGAAAGGATGTTAATTTACCGGGCATATGTTTGAAGATTAATCACTGCACATGTGGAGTTATACTAGATAAATCTGGGTCGTTGCCCGCTAGCTCGTGGTTGTTGATCAACACCCTGTAGGTCTTGGAGGGCTAGCAAATGATTGACATGTGGACTTTTCATGACTTGCAATGCATTAAAGAGCTATGGAGCCAACAAAGAAAGTGTACACTTGGCAAGAGTTTGATTGGTTGGATGTTGAGTCAATGCCAATCAAATTTTCAAACTCCTGTAACTCCATCTAAACTGAACATCAATCCAGATCATTGAGAGATCAACAGCTAAGATTTAAAATTGAAAATAGACATCATGGAGCCATTCTAGTTCACATGAGCGAGCAGTAATGGAAGACTTGATGCTTTTTCTACTCGATTAAAGGCTTTCTTCACTATAAAAACTAGTTTTAAAGCTTGATTTTAATCACAAAGGCATTCTAAGGCATTCAAAAGTTGTTGTAGTGCAATTCGAGTTCTTGGCATCTTCAATTTTGGGTTGTTGTGCATTGTCAAAGCACTGAGTGAATTTTATACTTCTTGAGCTTATTTTCCTTGTGATTTTCATGCAGTTGTTTTCTTTGAGGCATTTTTTCAAAGAGCTCACCACCTTGTCTATGCTACCACATTTTCCATACATGTCTACCAAAAAATTTTATGAAATAGTTCACTTCCATGTTATGGCTAAAAGCCTAAAATAGGTGTTTCCCAACAAACTATGGATGCTTGGAAAAAATCTATCGAAGCATAATAGTAAGCAATAACATAGGCAAGGCAATGAGTTGTTTGACAAAATGCCTCAAAGAAATATGGTCTCATGGTGATGGAATGGGTTGTTTGTGTAGACATGTAAAATGTCCTGATTGATACTAGACATTTGATTCAAATCAACTAACACCATTTTATTTTGAAATCATCTCAAATTGATCAATTAATTGAATAATCGACATTATTTAATTAAAATCAGCAAATTCAACTATTAATCATTATTAAATTTATTGATTAAATTCATCTTTCTTCTAACTAATATTCATCATATTTAATTAAATCAAATCATTAATTAAATCCCCCTAAGTGTTCGTATTTCATTAAAATTAATTAAATCAAATATCAAATCCCCTAACCTCTTCTAATTAATTAATTCTAAATTAATTAATCCTCAATCACCTTCTAATCATCATTAATCAAATCCTCCAGCTTTTAACTCCTCAAGAGCTAAATCAATCATGGTCAACTAACCAGGTTGCACATAAAATCAATTTCTTCTAATTATCTAATTATCTCAATTATCCTCACAAAGGCATATTCTAAGGAACATTCCTCTCAACCACCTCTCATTCAATTTCCCTCCAAAGCTTTTCAAAAACCTATCACATCCTCTTATAAATGCAATAAATTCTCTTACAACCTTTCAAATCTCCTTACATCCTCTCAAATCTCATTCAATTCCTCTTACACCATTTTCAAATTCTCAACCATCAACATTTACTTCTCTTTCATTGTCCTCCACTCACACATTTCCCAAAATGTGCTCCAACTTCCTCCAATAGCATTGTGACACATGGCACAACCTCATTAGATCTCATTTTATCCCACATTCACCAATTTCCTCCATTTTTCAACCCTTGGCTTCTATAAATAGAGCATCATTTTCATAATATGGATCCACAACTAAGAGCATTATCATTATAGACATTTCACTCCATAGTTTTCACTATTTTCATCATTCTCAAGCACTTTTAGCTAGATTATAGTCATTTTCATACTTGGATCATCAATAAATCATCAAGCTTATCAAAGGTATTGGGAAAGGGCTTCTTTCCACATCAAATGAGCACCACTCCCCCTATGGGATGGAGGTTTAGCTAGTTTTATTTGGATTACATGCTTTATTTAGTTAAGTTTCTTGTTATTTCATGTTTTCTATTGAATTTGGCTAAAGAATTTCATAGGGAACACTATATTAGCTTTCTAACATGTTTGACACTTGTTTGTTGATCTCTTGTTAGTTTGTGTAGGTTTGGTGCTCACATTTTGGTGCTAGAGGGAGGGTAGACCATCCTAACTTGTTGAATTTTACTTTTTTTGTTTTGTTTTTTGGAGACACAAGAACACAACACCACCTTTGTGCAATTGCAAGGCCGCAAAGCATCACTCTTACTCTACAAAATCACTATTGCTATGTCGTGATGAATATGCACGCCTCTATCATGTCACTTTTGATTCACCATTGCATTCAACCTCTTTGTCTTTTGTCTTACTTTCTGTCTGCAGAGCATCACTTTTGAAGCTATGCCACATTCGCACTTTCTGCCTTTTGCAGAGCATCGCTTTTGATTTCAACAGAGTACCACTTTTGATTTACAATTTTGTACTTGACATTTGCAGAGCATCGCATTTGTAGTAAAGCATCACATTTGTAGGAAATAGAGGAAAATCAAGCTAGAAGCCTAAAAGCATTTTTTAATACTCTTTGTAATAGCTTAGGGTTTCAATTTCCATATTTCATTTCCTACTCTAGGACCAACTAGATTCAATTTAGGCTCAAAATTAACCTACAACTAAAGCTTTTTCAAAGTTGGTTAAAATTGAACCTTAGATACTTACTAGAATTTGGATTTTGGACTAATATTGAACAATCAACTTTACACTCAAATTTTGGTGCTTTAAAAAGAAGTCATTACTACTTTTGAGGATTAAAAAAAACTTGTGTTTTCTTTGTTTTTTAATCTTTTTTGCAAGTGGTGTCATTCAAATGCGTATGCACTTCTCTCCCACTTCATGGTGATATTGAGAATCAAAAGCATTTTAGTGACATTGGTTGCCTAGAAAGTTACCTCCACATTTCAAATTTGGGTTTTAAAATTGAACAAATCATGCTAGTGTGAGAAAGAGACACTGTGTGTGCTCCCTCCTTGCACTTTACACAAACTGGGTGGTCGAACTACAAGTGTACTCCCTCACTTTTGTTACCTTTAGAGGGGCCTACCTAAGACCAATTTGAAGGCGACTCCAATCGGTTTTTCTCTTGGGCCGATATATAAATGGATAAGACTAAATTGTCAAGTCCTTATGGTATGTAGGCCTTATTTGTACAGTGTCTTTCAGAATGGGGTATTACTGTAAAAAGTGTAAGAGTCCCTAGTACGATTGATTAAAGCCTTTAATGGATTTTTGGATGCTCACAAGGTGACATGTCCTTAATTACCTTGAATAAGAACCAATTTGTATAGAAGCTAAAATCCCTCACTATTTGTTGGTGCAAGAATCATCGTTCTGAAGCCACTTCACATCTATACTATTGAAAAGTAGAAATAGAAAAATCCTTTTGATCTCTGGATTTTAAGGATTTTGAGATTTGGTGGTCCTGAGAAGTGTGTGCCAAGAAAGGGGGAGCCAGTGTCGCCAAATCTCTAACTGTTCACTTTGTCTAGTGTTTGGAGAAATTTGATTGGAGACTCAACAAATATTGTCTTTTCTATCCTAAGGTTGTGCAATCTATGAGTCAGTTAAATACATTACTTGAAATCTCAAAACTTGGAAACAAGCATTCAACAAGGTCAACAAATTTCAAACCCTTTGGAAAGAGAAAATACCTATGAAAATTCCAAGTATTACTACTTGTCCCTATGGATTTTATCCTTAGAGGCTTCTAAGTATTTGGGCCTATATCTCAATTTTCTTTTTCTAAAGTCAACATTAGGGAACTATTTCCTTTATTCTCTTGATTTCCACATAATGAACCTTATGGGATGAAAAGAAATTGAGACATAGACATTCAATTTGAAAAGATAAGAAAGAAAGTGTGCATGTGGTAAAAAGAATTCATTAAGCAAAGATAAAATACAATTTAACCCCGCACATGTGTTTGTTCAAATGATTTCCCACAAGATCAAAATCCCAAAACCAGAGTCCATCAATTGTCGCAAACATCTTAGTCCAAGAGATCTCAAGAAATATCAGTCAAAACTTTACCAAGTTGGAGATAGGTTTCTCTATAACTTTTACAAATTTGCTTCAAAGGATAATCATACTCATTCTATTATTGTGAAAATCCATCCCTTTTCCAACATCTTGAGTATCTCACTTTGTAGGGTTGAAAGCTTCAGAAGTGTAGCATGTTCTTCAATACCTAGGTCTTGTAAACAAAAGTATCTCTAGGTTCATCTAGGATCAAAATCACCACCTTCATTTGTCACCCCATCAATCAAATCCCATCTTACAAACAACTTTTAAACCATTGGAAAAATAATTCATACTAGACTTTTGGAAAATCCTCCATATCAAAATCAAAATCATCTTGTTTGACTAAGTATGTGTAGATGAATCCTTCTCCATACACTTAGTTAAATTATCATCTTTGTGGAAAAGTTTATTCCAAGGTAACATCTAACATCTTGGGGTTTATAAGTTCATTATCCTAAATCAAAATTAAACCAAATCCAAACCAAAGCCAAAAGTCCCAAATTCTAGTATTCCTCCAAAGGTCTTAAAATTTCAAACATCGACATCACTCATATCTCATTTATCTCATCACCAACCATTTGATCTTTATAACATCCTAGATTTTCTTTTTTGTACCTAAATTTTAGACCAACCTAAGGAGTTAGAGGTTTACCTCCTATATTCTAGAAAGTTGATCCTTATTTTATGGTCCAAACTAGATCTCAACACAAGAATAACATGGGATAAAACAAGGAAACATCTACTTCAAGTGATCTAAGCCAAACAAAAACCAATCCTATGGGACCTATCAACCCTCCATTTGACCACCCTCAACTACCACAAGATCTTCAGGATTGAGGTTGCCAAGTAGAGGATATCACCCACAATGTTCATGGAATGACCCAAGATGAAATCATGGAGCTAGTCCAAAATCTTGAAAACCACAAAATTTTCAACACCATGATGAGACTAACCCCTTCACAATACATGTTAGCATTAGGAAAGGAAGGGGCTAAACTCCCTTCTGATTATGATGTAAGCGCTATTGTGGAAAAGCCTCTTGGGAATATGTCGCTTGTGTCATTCACACCATCCTTCCAAAACGTCATCCAACCCATCATACAACCCACATCATCTCATGCTCCAAGTCAACCCATAATCACCAAGGGGAGTTCATTGATTCACACTCTTCAAACAAATGCCCTTGTAAATAACCAAGACTTAGACGCAAACACCATCTTGGGTCTACCAAATACCATCCCCCAAGACCCAAAACATCCATACATTCCACTCATTTTCCATGACACCAATAATCCATGCACCTTTGCTGCATCACCAGCTTATTCTCTTGATACACAAGTCTCTCTTCCCATGGTGTCACAAGGACAAGTAGATTCATTTGGACAAATAGGAACTCTTAATGTGTCATCATCACTTTTCCATGGAAAAACACCACCGATCTTCCCACCAATTCCCCCTCTAACATCAACATCCACAATAATTCTTGGTTTAGGGAAACCCCCTTTAGCTAACATACCAATCCAAAATAAATCAAGTCAAAACAATCCTCCAATCATGAATCAAGTCAACATACCAAATCCTCCAAGCATGCCACAGATATCACAACAATAGGTGACATCAATCCAAGCAACACAATCAATCACTGCACCATCCATAACACCCCAAAACGTGGTCTCCTAAGGACCTAGCATATCAACCACTCCATCTACCACACAACCCCTCATCATCACTCAAACAGTATCTCAACAACCAACTCAACAAAATCTCATCACACCATCTCACACCATTTCAAATCCTCCACTGCCACTCCCAAATCCAAATATGGAAAATCAATACAACATCACACTACAAGTATTCCAACAAGCTTATAAAAAGTAACTTCAACAATTCCAAAGCCAACAAGCTACACAAGTTGCATAGCAAGCCACACAACAAGCACAGGAACAACAAGCCACACAACAAGCACAAAAGGTTGCCCAAGCACAAGCGCACGCTTTACTAAAACAGCAATAGGATGCACAAGCAACACAAGATGCACAAGCTACACAGGCTACCCAAGCTGTACAAGCTACTCAACAAGCTCAAGCTCAGGCACAAGCTCAATATCAAGCACAAGCCTTCTTACAGCAATAGGCTTACAATAAGCTTTGCAACAATACCAAGCACAACAACAAGAAACTCAACTATAAACCCAACAACAAGAATTGTTGGGACAACAACACCAAGACCAACAACAAGCGTTGTTGGCATAGCAATAACTGCAGGCATACCAACAAGCATTTTTGGCACAAAAAAACTTGTAGCATCCTCCCACGAACACACAAAATACCCCACCCATCACTCAAATAATCAAACCATCCCCAAATACATTCATCCCACCACCCGATCCACAAAATGATGTATCTACATAAATTAAATTGCTCTCACAATAAGTGTTGGAACTACAATCATGGAAAAGAGTGAAAACACAAGGGAATTTGTGTCCCTATCCATTTGACAAAAGCATTGCAATGGTGCCATTCCCACAAGGATTCGAGATACCTAAATTTGACAAATATGGTGGGATGGGTAATCTTGAAGATCACATCAAGGAGTTCCATGTACATTGTATGGAAGTTGCATATGACGAATCTTATCTAATGCGACTATTCCCTCATAGTTTGGTTGGCCCAACAATGGAATGGATCTCCTGCCTTCCCCCTAGAATCAAAAAGTTCCAAGAAATTGTGGACTTATTCATATAGAATTACTCATTCAACATAGGCATGGACGTGAGTCAAGAAGAATTATCCACCCTAAAACAAGCCAAGGGAGAAACATTCACATCCTTCTTGCAATGATGGCGATCCAAAAAATGGGCTATGTTGGAAGAACAACAACTCGGGAGTATCATCGCCAATCTAGAAGGGACCTTGTCCTTTCATTTAAAAATTCAATGCATAACAACATATGACCAGTTGATCCCCAAGGCACTCAACATCAAAAGAGCCCTTATTTCACAATGGGACACACCTACATATTAGGATGATCATCCATCAACCAGTTAAAATGAAAAACCTCGCATGTGGGAAAAGAACAAGAATGTCACTAACAATGGTGTCATTGAAACCAAAGTTATTATCAATTCCCCAAGGAAAAACACACAATCAAATCAACAACCACAAGTCAATAAGAAAAACAACACACAAGCCAACACATCATCACAACAACCCAACAATCAAGTGATCAACAACCTGAATACTCAAGGGAGACCGCCCCAAGGAACAAATATCCCCCAAAACAAAAATACACACCACTTGGGGAACCGATCAAATCTGTCATGCAACAACTAGTACAAGAAAATCTCATCAAAATCCCCATTTATGGAAATTATCAAGAGCTTCAAGTTAAACCACCATGGTATAATGAAAAACATCTCTACGATTTTCACAAAATAAAAGGACATATGAAAGCTAGTTGCATGAGACTTAAGAATTTGATCCAAGTTCTCATCGATGGCAAAAGCATAACCGTTGAACAACCCACAAGAAATTAGGATCTAAAAATATACACGAATCCGATGCCAGATCACAATAAAGGAAACAACAATGGCAAGGAAAAGTATAATAATGTGAACTATGTTTACGACCATGTTGTTACATCCTTGGATAAGTGGGTCATAGTTGTCAACATCAAGGGATCTAGAGCTGATTGTGGAGTCACTAGACGTGGCGATAGAATCACCATTCTAGGACCATCACAACCACCCAAGGAACTTGCCTATAATCCAAAATCCATTCCCAATGGTTATAATTTCCTACATCAATTTAAAAGAACCCCCACTCAGATCTCCATCATGGAATTACTAAAAATCTCACCTGCATAGGAAAATCCTAGAAAAGGCACTAGCTACATCCTTTGTCCCAACAGATCTTGATACAGACTAGTTCTAGGCTATGGTTGGACATATTATTGCATTGCATCTCCTAGCATTCTTTAAGTAGGATTTTCTGACCCAACCATTTCACAACTGTGCACTCCATCTCGAAGTCCTAGTCCATAAGAATAAAGTCAAAAGAGTCTTGGTGGATGGAGGTGTGGGTCTAAATATTTTTACCCTCAAGCTAATAAAGAATCTAGGATTCTCTAAAGATGTCATTGAGAAAGGTAAAGGTATCACTATCAAGGCCCATGATAATCAAGAATGGGTGTCTCAAGGCACAATTCAACTCCCTAGTCAAGTAGGGCCAACAATCATGGAGACTACCTACCAAGTCCTTAATCTTGAACTACCTTACAATATCCTACTAGGGCGCCCATGGATCCATGGGATGCAAGCTATTGCATCCACCTTCCATCAATGTGTTAAGTTTCCTTATCACAATCAAGAAGTCATAGTCCATGGTGATCCTGAACCATTTTATTATTGCAAAAATTTGGAGGCCAAGTACTACAAAATCCCTCAAGTCCCAAAGACTAATGAAAGACCCACATCTCTGTATATAGACCCATCCACCCTAGCCTCCACTTCTAAGAAAAATACACCTTCCATTCTAGAAATTTCTGATATTAAAGTTATTATCCAAGATAATGGGTGTAGGGACTATAAAATGAATAAGAGTGCCTTTGTAATAGGGGAGTTACGTTAATCTCCTAGATCTCATGGGTAACCCCAACTGATTGACACACCATCTCAAACCTTCAAAGAAGACCCCTCTAGATTCAAAATCTGGGGAGACCTAAGCAAAGAGGTATAGACAAAAAGGATATATCAATTCTACTATACCAAGATGAAAGGCTTGTACCTGATCTTCCCATGGATGATGACAACAAAGGACTATAGTTAATGATTGGCATGGGCTACAACAAGAACAAGAAACTCGGGAAAAATGACAATGGCCTGTTAGAACCTATCATTGCTGAGAAGTGCATTAAGAATATTTTCCTTGGATATACCCCTCCGAAGATAACCATAAGTGAAAAAGGTTCCCCGATTAAAAATTTCAAAGCTCCTCCTCATTTACTAGTATCCACAAGTTTACCTTTAGAAAACTATACCTTTGATGTAACTAATATGTGATGAGGACCACATCACTGACCTACCTAAATTATTTGAGGATTCCTCCCTTTTCATGATCAGTACCCTATCTTTTTAGCCAAGTAACCAGACTCATGAACTAAAAATTTTCTAGCCCCAACTTATCAATTATGAGCAACGAGGACCACCAATCTTGGACACATTCAAAAATGATGAGGCTCTCTCAAAACTCATGGGGTTGCAGGATACTCTACTAGGTGGAGATCATAAGGTAGGATTTGATATTGAACTAGACACACATGCCTACTATGGGGAAATGATTCAATCCCTCAGTCGCAAAATAGAAAATCTAAGAGTAATATCTAGGTCTTTAAGTGAAAACCAAATTCTAGCACTTTCTAACCCAAAAATAGTAAAAACAAAGGACTTATCCAATGGTGAAAACCTCTCTAAGGTGCCAAAAGATGAGGGATTCAATATTCCCCTTAGTGTTGTTCATTAGTAAAAATCAACAGTCTTTGCAGAGAAATGTAATCCAGTCAATCTAGGGATTGAAGAAACAACACATATCACTTTCTATGTAGAATCACTTTTGACTGAGGAACAAGAACTTTTGGCTGCATTTCTGAGAGATAGGAAGGTGAAATTTGCATGGACCTATGCTGACATGCCTAGTCTCTATCCAAAAGTTGTGGTTCATCATCTAGGTATTTATCTAGAGGTGAAACTAGTAAGACAAAAGTTGAGGAAGATGCATCCGCATATCGCATTATTGGTCAAACTTGAATTATAGAAAATCCTTGACCCTGGCTTCATATGACCAATTGATTATCCTGAATGGATATGAAACCTTATACCTATTTCTAAGCCCATTGGGGGTATCCACATCTACATTAACTTCAAGAACCTAAACAAAGAATGCCCTAAGAATGATTTTCCTCTCCCAAATATAGACAGGATTGTGGATATGACAGTTGGGCATGAAATGCTATCATTAATGGATGGGTTTTTAGGGTATAATCAGATTATGATAGCTAAAAGATGATCAACATAAAATAACTTTCATCTACCCATAGGGGACTTAACACTAGAACATGATGTCATTTGGGTTAAAGAACATAGGAGCTACCTACCAGTGAACTATGATGCTGATTTTCCATGACATGATTCACAAGTCTATAGAGGATTACATAGATGACATATTAGCCAATCAAGGAAGCCTCGAGATCACATAGCAACAATAGCCTTTATTTTGACAGACTATAAGAGTACAATGTCAGACTCAGTCCCAAGAAATGTGTCTTTGGTGTGCAATCAGGAAAACTACTAGGGTATATTGTATCAATGAGGGGAATTGAGATAGATACTTCCAAAGTGAAAGAAATTCTTGAAATGGAAGCACCACAGACACTGAAGCAATTAAGGGGTTTATAGGGAAGGCTCCAATCCATTTTTCAATTCATAGCATAGTTAGCAGATAAGGCTATCCCATATTCTCATCTACTCCACAAGGGGAGCATACAAGTGGGACAAGAAATGTGATTAGGCATTCAATAAAATAAAAGAGTACTTGCTAACACCACCAATCCTAATGGCACTGATTTAGAACAAGCCATTTATCCTATATATATCAGCAACAACATCAGCACTTGGGGCTCTCTTAGCTCAACATGATGAAACGGGGAAGGAACAAGCCATTTACTATATAAGTAGAACCATGGTGGGACACGAGCTGAATTACACATTTATTGAGAAGGCTTTCCTAGTAGTAGTGTTTGTTGCACAAAAATTTAGGCACTACATGTTGGCTCATCAGATAAAGCTCATAGCCAAAATAGATCCTCTCATGTATCTACTTTCTAAAGCAACACTCATAGGATGAATGGCTAAGTGGGTTATGGTCTTAATAGAATATGACATTGAATATGTAGAACAAAAAGCCATCAAAAGATAGGTAATTGTAGATCAACTAGCAGAAGCACCTATATATTTAGAAAACCCACTAGTATCAAAATTTCTCGATGATTCAATCTTTAATCTAAGTGCAACAGATCATTAGAAAGTATATTTTGATGGGTCCTACACACAACATGGGTCAAGAGTGGGAGTCTTCTTCATCACACCGCAAGGAGATTGCATACCCAAGTCATATAAGTTGTCCTTCCCATGCACAAACAACATTGCATAGTATGAGTCCCTTCTATTAAGACTCTGAATTGTAGTATAGTGGTAGATCTTGGCCCTTAAATTTTATGGAGACTCACAACTAATCATCAATCAAGTCAATGATGAATACCAAACAAAGAATGAAAATCTTACCCTGTATAAGAAACTGGTGGAGAGCCTTAAGGAATTCTTTATTGACATCACATTTGAGCAAATAACAAGGGAAAACAACAAAGCCGTTGACACTATGGCAACAATTGGATCACTACTAGATATCCCACACAACGTCCATAAACATGAATTTCTGATAGAGTAGCTTCTCGTACCAACTTTTGAGGTTCTAGAGTTTGAGTTCGTGTGTGAAATCATTAGTCCTAGTGATCTTTGGTACCATGACATATACGCCTACCTAAAAATAGGAGTCCTCCTAGTCGATATCACACTAAACCTTAAGAGAACATTTGTCAAAAAGTCATCCTGTTTTGTTATCTTAGGTGACACCCTATACCGTAGGAGTATCGAGGGAACCCTCTTGTGATGCCTTAACCCTAAGGAAGCTTTGACTGCTTTAACTGAGGTAAATAATGCCATTTATGGTTCACATTCTAGTGGTATGACCTTGGCCAAGAAATTGTTGAGGACTAGGTACTACTGTCCTACAATGGAGAAAGAAGCCCATGATTATGTCCAAAATTGTTTACAATGTCAACAGCATGGGGACCTCATCCATGCACTAGCTCAGCAGCTCCAACTGATTATAACACCTAGGCCCTTTTCACAGTGGGGGCCTGATCTCTTTGGAAAAATCACTCCTACCTCATCCAATGGACATAAGTTCAATATCACCGTAACTAAGTACTTTAGAAAGTGGGTAGAGGCCATCCCAATGACCTACATCATGAGGAAACAGATTTCCAAGTTCATCCTAAACTATCTCATTTGTCACTACAGTGTCCCACAAGCCCTTATCTCAAATAACGAGACACCTTTCAAGAACTAGGATGTTTGAGAACTGTGCCAAAAATTCAATATCCAACATTGCTTCTCCACCCCTTATTACCCCCAAGGTAATGGCCAAGCTGAGGCTTCTAATAAAACCATCTTGAAAATCCTAAAGAAGACAATCAATGAAGTTGGTTGTGATTGGCACCTAAAACTAAATATCTCCTTATGGGCCTACCAAACAAGTATCTGCATGCCTACATGTGAAACATCTTTCTCCTTGGTCTATGGATCAAAATCCATCCTTCTAATTGAGATCGAGCTCCCATCCTTAAGAATATCATTAGAAAATCTCATTACTGATGAAGAATATCGAGTGTCACGATTGAACAAGCTAGAAATACTATATGAGCAGTGCATGGATGCCTTGAACCACCTACAAGTCTATCAAAACCATCTAAAGAGAAGCTACAACAAGAAGATCAAGAGTTGTACCTTTCAAGTTAGAGAGCTCGTGTTGAAAGAGAATCAGAAGAATGTACCAAATCCATATAGCAAGGGAAAGTTTGAACCCAATTGGTTGGGACCCTTCATCATCATGAAAAGTTATAAAATAGGAGCATATCAGCTATCCACACCTGAAGGTGATCTTGTCTAGTAGCCTATCAATAGCTCCCATCTCAAAAAGTTCCATGCCTAAACTTGCAAGGTATAATTCCGAGAAAAGTACAAAAAATATAAAAATATAAAAAATTAAAAAGAAAAAAAGAAAAGGATTGTAAATAGTAAAGAAAAAAAATCATCCTCTAGTGAAAACCACTTTGATGGCGCTTTGAGAAAGTACCTTGGTGAAAACCTAGAAAATAGGCATCTTGTGTAAATAAGCACTCTCCATCCATCATGGTATCTTTGGCTTGTTTTGCATCATTCACCCATTGCTTTCCATCATCCATCACACTTCCATATCTCCATCCATCACTCATCCACGTTTACATCATAGCTTAATTAGGTGTTTGTATCATGTTCCCTCCTAGTACTACTTGGCACATTCCTAAGTTCAGTTTGTCCTACGTAATATCGGAGTAGTCTATCACACACACTGGGGGCATATTCTTATACCTGTATTGGATCAAATTTGTGTATATTTTTGAAGTCTTCCTTAAAATCAGAAAAATCCAAAAACATTCATAAAATCATAAAATCCAAAAAATATCCAAAACATATCAAAAATCCAAAAATAGGTCAAAAATAGAAAAATTCAAAAATAGAGTCATCATGTCAAACTATGGGTTTATGAGCTCTAAACATATGCAAGGTTCCATGATTGATGTGCCCCTGAGACACATTAGGTTAGTCCTCTAGGAGTTCATCACAATTAACTGGCAATCCACTTGTTCATATCTCATCAATAAACGACTCTGTGTTAGTCAAACTATGTGGTCTCTGCATGTATAATATAGGCAAGGATAATATTTGATCAGCCCTCGAGGCCCCTAGGATAGGTCTTTAGGTTAGGTTCTTGGTAAAAATCTCAGAAAGCACCAAAAACATTTAAAAATCTCAAAAATACCAAAAATAGCCTTAAAACATTTCAAAATACCCAAAAACATCCAAAAAACCCAAGATCATCCATCCTAGTTCAATCACCCGCAATAAATATCCACTCATAATAAATCAATCGTCAACTTCAACCTTTGGAAAAATAATTGGAAACATGTATGGAAAATTAAAAGAGAAAACTCAAACGTCTAGGTCTGAAGTCTAGGTCAGTAGGTAAATAAGTTGGTTAACTCTTGGTATCAATATCCCATCACCCCGTTAGTGTCAAAATCATCTAATATTATCATGTCTTAGGATGCATCCTTCCTACAATGGACATCAACATCAAGCATCACCATAGTTTAGTCTTGGCTATAGGTATGAAGAACATTGGCTTGTTGGTTTACTTGATCTTTTCTTTTGATTTATCTTATTGTGCCCATTCCAATGACCTCTTGATGATGTCTAATAAAAAATATTTAGAGAGAAATGAATGGAGCATTGATCAATATCTTTTGTCTACTATGCTTGTTGGATATTCTTGTAATATAACCGTGCTCATGCTTGCTTTGTTTAGTTTGTAGGGAGGGTGTTTTAGGTATCTTGTTGACTATTATATTAAGAGGTTTTTCCTTTCTATGTTTTGGTATGAGATTTTTGAAATATCCAAAGTACATCTTAAGCTAGGTTTCATATGCCAGGTGTGAACATGGATACTCCTATCTAATTGTTGAGTCAAAGTCCATCTCACAAGGTACAACACCATCCTAATTTTTTATACCTTGATGCATCATATCTATGTGTGTTATCAAAAATAAGGAAAGTAAGCTCTTTTAAAATCCCAATCTCTGATAAGAAAAACAAATTATAGACTTGTTAGACTTCTGTGTCATCTCAAATTTAAGGGTTGCACCCTCTTTTCTTCTATTATCTCCATATACTAATACTAACATGATATCATAACATTCAGAAGTACGATATATATTTTCATCCATCCTACATCCACAAACCATCAACATACTGCACATCATACATAAAATCATAAAATGAAACATCATTCATCTCCCATACATTGCATTATCATTTATTATCCATCATAATATAGATTGGTTATTCTAAGTATCTCATAAACTCGCATTTTCATAAGCATCCCTTGCATAATCATATAGGAATTATCATAATTTTCATACACTGCATCATACATACATACATACATCACATATAGAAAAGATACATCACAAATAAGCCATCATGTAAAAATGCATCCATATAGATCCATGTGCATTCATAACATACATCCATTACATCATGAAACATCATAACGCAAAGAATCATACTATAAGAATTACATGCATCCATATATCCATCACATAAAATAAAATAATCATCACACCATGTAAATGCATTGCAAGTCATCTCATATATATATCAAAAAAGTTGAATGTCATGATACATTGGGATCAGATATGAAGTATCATCATCAAATATACAAGAGGATAATCAAAAATCAACCAATGAGTGTATACACATCATAAAATTAGTCTGTGCAAATCAAAAAAATGTGTGTCCAGTGCACTACCAGAACCCTGAGCCACCCTCACTCTGTCAGTCCTCATGGTGACTGCCTCAGCTTTGATGGTGAGACCCTGTCGGTCTCCCTAATGTACCTATGTGAGGGGTCTTGGTGGGTGCAACCTAGTTGATGTGGGGGAAATATAGCTCCTTTCGCTCTAGTGCCAAAGTCCTGTAATAAGAGGCCTCTTGCATGGCTTAACCATACATCTCAGCTGGGACTATGGCCTGACCCTATGCCTGTTGTGTTGTTGCCTCTAACTATTGTCTTTGTCCTTGCTCTAAGGCTAGCCTAGGATCTGCATCTTGTCACATTTGGTTCTCTTGTGCCACCTCCTATCATGCTTGATCCCTCTCCTGGATCTGGTTCTAAATCTGTGTGTGGGCCTTTTGCAGCTGTCTTATCAGTGCATGTACCTATGCTTGCAATTCCACTATCTGTCTATTTCGAGCATCGAAAGCTAGTGGTGGTTGTGGTGCCTGTTGGTGTGGATGTGCTGGTGGCCTCTTTACAATGGGTAACACTAATGGTGGGATTTTTCCATCATTCCCATCATGCTCTACACCTCCATCATTTCTATCTTGTGGCTAGTGTCCTGGCTGCTTGGGACCTAACCAATCCGGGGTCCTCTACCCCATCCTCTGCCCGGTGCTGGCACTACTAGTAATGTCAATTTGATCAGGGTGTGGTATCAAAAGTAAGAATTGTAAGCCTGTGTAGTTCTTGAATCTACAGGACCATCAAAATAGACCCATGGCACCATCACAAGCTATCTAAAGTCATCAATGTCCTACTAGGGGGGATCCTCTACCCCCATGCTGGCTCTCTAGATCTCCATGCAAAATTGGCTCATTGTCTATCATTAGGGGCATCCTATACCTCCCCAAACTAGCAAGCAACCCTACCTAGGAGGTCTTGCTCTATCGTATAATGCTCTCTCCCTTGCATATATCTAGACTATTGATAGTAGAAGAGTTGGTCATCATCATTGTGCCATCTGGGAAAGTGGAGCCACAGTGTCCACCGAAATACTGTCATCTCGTCAATAAACTGACTCTAGTATGGGATGCCTGTAATACATGTATAATGGAGGGTGGTCATCTCCCTGTAACTATAAGTTGTAGGATCATTGTGGTCCATTTGCACATCTGCAATAGTGGGCCTCATAATGGCTATGTTCTCATATGCCAACACATGAAGTAATGTGACACCTGATCCAATGTTGTGGGCCCTGTTGTACAAGACCTAGTGCATATCATGATATAACGATGCTAGGACAACTGGCACCTAGGTGAAGACGATAAATCCTCCATCATGAATGACCAAATGACCCCCCATCCAATGCCGCATCCCCTCACTCTGTAGTCAAGAACAAGGAATGTTGAGATCATTGCACCAACAAATAATGTCAAATCAGGGGCAATCCCCTCATATTGGTGGAGCTCAATTTGACCACTGTCAATCACATACTAGTCAATGTCAAATAGCTAGAATATTGCATCCCCTATGGCCTCCACATCGTAAATAATCCACTCACCATGTATGGGGATCTGCAAAATCTGCCATACACCCTCAAGGGTGATGGTAGCCTCACTAGTCAGTAGGTGGAATGAGGATGTCTCGCTCTGCCATCTCTCCACTAGGGAAGTCATCATTGCAAGGTGTATCTGCACCTCAGGCGTCTAGGCTATGTGGCCAAAACAAATTGTGCCTCATCTCATAAGTGTCTCTCTCTACATAGAAATCAGCTCTTGTGCTCCTAAGAATGGAGCACTGGTAGGACCTCTTGCATCCAAAACACCCACAATGTCAAAAATTGATCAAAAGCACACATTTCCAAAAAAGTCCTCAAAAAAGAAAAGGCGACACAAATTTTGTAAAGGAAATGCTCTGTTGTTTGCAAAATCGACACTATAGTCAAAGGTGACACTCAATGAACAAGGAAAGTCGACATCCTAGGGTGACGCTAGAAATTTTTTGGACCGCATGGAAAAATCTCGCAAAGGCGAGTCGACATCTTCCCAAAGAACCTAGGACCCTCCAGTGTCTCATGACGCTCTACTGTAAATGTGACCTAGCTTCCTCAAAGGCGATGTCAACCATAACATATGTGACACCCTAGGGGATCAATTTTGATCAACCTAAAAAAACTCTAATAAATGCATCAAAATCACATAAAATGAGAAAAGTTTCAAGAGGTGTACTAGGGATCCTGCATCCAAAGGCCACTAGAACTCACAAACCTAATCCATCTAATGTCTAGGGAGCACTTGAGCTACCATTTCATTAGTACCTCAGAGCAAAAGGTCTAGATTTCTAGAAGCCAAGTGTGCAAATGATTTGAAAATGACCCTCCTAACCTTATTTATGCAACATTTTTAGTGTTTTTTGGGTATTTTTTTTCAGGTTTTTGAACCCATTTAATCTATTTTTTCCCAAACGAAGCCTGTTTTGATATGTTTTCGTCACTGTAAGCGTAATTTTTCATCTTGTGGGTTTTTTTCTACTTCTGAATCATTGTTGAACCTTTTTTCATGAGCTCGACCTAATTTTGTAATCTTTGCCCGATCTCTCAAGGGGGCAGTGTAGCAACATAATTTCTTCCATTGGGGCAACAATGGGGGATCCAAAAAATTGGATTTTTTTTATAATTTTGATCATTGTAGTGTTATTCTTTGAACCAACATAGTAGGTACCTATTGATGGTCAAAACAACACAACAAAATTAAACATAATATCACTATTCTATTTCTCTTGAAAGAGAAAGATAACATATAGTAATCTAACTCCCAAGGTCCTAGTAGTTGGTTCTCAACTGTGCTGATATTGCTCAATGGTCAATGTAACTGTAATATACAAGGGGCCTTTGCTGGTAATGAGGAGCAAAACTGCATTTAGATCAACTAACCTAAGTTTGGGGGGGTTTAAATAAAGATAAAAAGATAGACCAAAGCTTTGAAATAGAAGAACATGAACAAAACTTCTTGATATCCAAACATGCATATCAATAATGAGTGTTTCTTTACCTAATCAAAACCAAAACATGATGTAGTCCATAGAATAATCTACACCATTGCACACATTTATAGTGCTAATTCACAATCACAACCATTCATTAAACTTTTACTTCAACACTTAAAACAGGTCATTCACTCATCATTAAAACACAGATCAAATAGATATAATAGAAATCTCCTTCACATATAATTCAATGAGATAATCTTGATTCCAATTTCCTCTATTGATTCTCATCAACTAGAAAAAATTTAGGCACAAAAAATCACTAGCATACAGATTGATTATGATTCATTAACTTTATCCAAAAGGTCCAAACTTAAGAACATGTAAAATGTATAAAACTATAAAATGTAACCAAGTTCAATTGAACTTTTCAAAGTATCTTGCTAACAACTGTGAAATTCTAAGACTATGATTCCTATTGCTATCATTAGGTGGCTAATCTTTCTTCAATGAGCTGACCTTTACAAAATAGAGCCAAGAAGAATACATAGACATGCCATGCACAAGTTTATCTCAATCAAAAACTTAGATCCATAAATCAAGGGACTGAGACTGCATGAAGAACTAGATTGTTGATCTTTAGTTACAAGGATGGATTTCTTTGTTGCACAAAATTCTAATGCCAAACGAAGAAGGTGGAACTGATGGACATAACTAGATTCAAGTTCATATCAAAACCATGCAAAAGAGGAGAGAAGAAGATGTTGTGTCAAGTGAAAAGAGTGTTCAACCATCAACTCACTTCTGTGTTGCATGCTCAAGGATATACTCATTATAACTAGAGAACACTTGTTGAAGGATATTTGAATCAAGCCCATCCAACCAATTTCCCTCAAATTTTATCCTCTTTAACTCTGTTGAAACCAATTCCTGCACATCCAGGTTTAATTTGATTACTTCCCTTCTAGCAGCTTTTACCTCTTCCCTGATGTCCATAAACCTATCCAATAACAAATCTTCTCCATCATCTCCTTTTTGCATTACTTCTTCAAATATGCTACTCCACTTCTCCCTCATCTTGTCCAAAGGAAGACTCTCTTTGACCGAGATGTCTAGATTGACCAAAATAGCCACTATTGCCTCCAATTCATCAATTTGCTGGCTCAAGTCTTTGCTCACCTCCTAAACCTAATTCTTATGATCATGAATAGACTTGGATTTAAATCTTATTATTCCCACAATCTTCTCAATAAAATTTGCATTATGCTCTTCAAGAATTGACTGCTCAAGTAGAGTTGACTTAGGTACTTTGTTGATGTCCTTAAGCTTTTTGATATATTCTTTGTACTCTTCATGTTGCTTGTCTAGGTCTTCAACATGTTGGTTCAAATTTCCTACCAACTCAAGTGCTATTTCATGAACATTAAAAATATCAGTTAACACTTCAACAACCTCCTGATTGAGCCTATCAATCCATCTTTCAAGCATCCCCACCTTACTCTTCATTTGTACCAAGTCATCGACTTCCTTCTCTGTCTGTAAGACTGGGGATTCAGGAGCAATAGCTTGTTGAGAAATTGGAGTAGAGAAATCTTTTAAAAACTTATGCAATTGATCCAATTGGGCTTTCAGCTCATCCTTCTTTTTCTTGTCTTTAATCATCCCGAATTTGGTAGAGGAAGCTACAATATCAATTAAATTCATTTGTTGGTTTCTTTTAGGTCTCCCCAAATTCATAGTACCCAATTGGTAATCAGTCATTTGCATATCATCCCTACTCTTATCCACCACTGGAATTGCACATTTAGCAATAATTTCCCCTATATAAATGAGCTTGGTGGAGTGAAGAACTCGAGCCTTCTTTTTGGGTCTTTCCTTCTCAATCTCCTTCATCATCTCATCCTAATTTAGAGGTTCTGGTTGAACTATCTATTTCTTCTATAAGTCAAGCATCAACCATGTAGGAGTAGGAGTAGTGGCAGAAGACAAGGGTTGCAGTATTGTGTTATTAGGTTGAGAGTCAACCTCTTGCAAATTCTGCTATTCTCTTTGTGCCTCTTCTTATGCAATATTCTCAACCTCTTCCTTATCTTTTTGCTCTTGCAATCTTTTGGCTTCCAACTAGTTTTGAAAATGTTCTTCTTCCAACTTCTTTTCCTCTAACATCTAGTCTCTTTTCCTTTTCAATTCCTTGACATAGTCCCATGCTTCTTTGGACTTCTCATATTGAGCAAGTTCCTCAACCTCTTTCTCTTTTTCCAGGTGTTCTTACTCTTCTTTCCTTATGTGGGCCTCTTCCATAGCCTTGACTTTAGCCTCAAGTGCTTCTTTCTCTCTTCTTTGAGTAGCCTTCTCTTCCTCAAGGTCATGCATTTTCTTTTGCAAAGCCAATTTATCCCATTCCTCTTTCATCTTGAGCTACTGCTCCTTTTGTTGTTGCTGCTTGGCCAATTCATTAGCGTTGACTTTAGCTTCCAATTATTTCTGCTTGGCTAATGCATTAGATTGTACCTTAGCATCAATCTCCTATTTTTTAGCTAATGCCCCAGCTTGCACCTTAGCATCTGCTTCCCTTTTGGAATCCTTAAAAATCTTCCATTTGTCCTCCTTAGTTAGAATATGTTTAGTCCTTGCATCCTTAGTCTCATCCAAAGATGCCACCACATGAGTTTCTTTGTCGGATGGCGTAGCCTCATTCTATATCAACATCATGAATTTCTATTTTGGGCTCCTTCTCCTTCAATAAATTAGCTTCCTTATGGAGGTTTCCTATGGGAATCTCCTCACTTGGTTGCTCTGTAACAAGAGGTTGAGTGGATTTTTTTGCTGCAATAGATGTTGAGGCACCAGCTTTTGTAATGGCCTCTCCTTCTTGTACCTCAAGAAGATCTTGAGAAACAGTCTCCTCTCCTCTATACTTGGTGCTTCCTACATCCTTCCTCTTCTTGGATGTTTGTGCTTCTGGTTCCTGGACCCTCATGATAAACCATTGAATGCTTTTGTCCAATACTAGCCTTGCAATCTCTTTTATGTCGATGGACTCTTCTACATTCTAGTCCACTAGATCAAGATCCTTGGTGCCTATATTCTCTGCATCATACTAGGGATCCAAAGCTACCCCATCATCCGTCAATGTCTCAGGGATGTCCTCTTTTATCCCATACTCAACCATGAGTAGGATAGACAGTCTTTCATAATTTCTCCTCCTGAGATCACATTCATCTTGTAAATCCATCCAAAAATCCTCCATTAGATTAAAATGTTTGTCAAAAAGACTGGGAAGTAAGGCTTGTATCTTGTGTCCGGGATCAAAATGCTTTCTAGAAGTATATAAACCCAATTTTAGATGAATCAACTCATCACACACTGCCTTAGCTACCACAATGTGTGGACAACTATACTCACCCAACTTCATGAGGAATTTATGGTAGCCAGTCTTGTGTTTGGTACCAAATTTTAAGTTGATAGCTAGAGCTTGATATATGAATTCCATTAACACAATTCTATTGTTGTAGCACCTAGGGAGAAAATGAGGGTTTCCATCAAAACCTCCCAACTTGAAGTAAGTAAACTTGGGGTATTGAATAAATCGGTGTCCTCATTCATTGATGAATGCCATGGCCTCTCTACTCAGTCTATAACAAACATCTCCTGTTAGCCAGCTAATGATGACATATAGAAATGCGTCATTAACCCTCCTGTAGTGAGACTCTAAGGTCTGCAAAGTAAGCTGATCATAATGATTCCATACATTCTTTTGTCCTTGAGCCTCTCCTAATACAGCTATTGCATTTAGTCCAAGAAAGATTCCTCTTCTGGAAGCTCCATAGATTACATAAGAGGTCATGAAGAAACCGATCCATCTTCCCAAACACCCTAGAGAGCATCATTGTTATGTCTGGAATTTCCTTGTAGAAATTTTCCCTTTTAGGCTGGTCAGGAAGCTTAGCCAAAGAATTTTTCTCAAGTCTCATCCAACTCTTATTCATATGAGTTCTATTAGTCTCCTTCTTATCACTATATAATTTGAGAGCTTCTGCTTCATTGAGCTGCTTGGGATTTTGTGGAGTAGGTGCATTGAATAGAAATATAATCATTTGGGGTGTTAAGTTAATAATAAAATTCCCTTGTAAATCCACACATTGCCTAGTGGTAGGATTGTATGCTCTAGCTATATTCATTATCAATTCAGGATATTTGACCAATAGGGGAAAGATGGAAACATGTGCCAATCCAGATTGGACAATTATTTGTGTTCTTCCTATTACATCTTCACCAAATGTCTCCAAGAGAAAATCCTCATAACTGAATGCACCCAAGTTGGTATTGGTGATGTCTGCCCAATCAGAATCAACCTTTCTAGCAATGAGAGTAGCTTCCCTGTGTTTGTATCTCAGAGTGTAAGGGAGCTGCTCCACTTTGATCTTCTTTGGCCTAACTCCTTGTATTAAAGTTTCTACTAGTTGGCTCCTTTGAGAAGCCTCTTCTGATGCTCCTAACATCTTCTAATCTCTGTAATAAACTTTTGTATTAGAAGAAAAAAAGCATAAAAAGTCAATACATCAACCAACATCCTTCCCTTACCTCTTTAGGAAAACTTCCATACTTAGCTAAATTTCAAACTTCATTAGAGGTGGAGCCATAGAAGAATAAGGAACAAGGAACTATTTTAGTACAAAGTGGGACTGGGACTAGGATGAGACTGGGATTGGAATCGGAAGAGAAACCGAACTTGAAACTAATCGCTAGTTCCAAGTTCAACCTCTACTCTGATTCCAATTCTGCCTAAAGATAAGTATGAAGAAAAAAAACCACAATAATCGGAAGTAGGATCATTTTAGGAATGAACCTCAATGGAAAAAATCCTCGAGACAAGTTCATTCCCGAATCTACTTTGGCCAGTTTAATATGAAAAATAGAACACGTTTTCAAAAAACATAGTCACATAAATTTAAGGACTTGGGTCACATGTGTTTACCAAGGAATCCAAATAGAGGGGCTAACCCCACCTCTTAATTGCACAAAGACTAATTTAAACCCTAAGGATGAAATATTTTTCAATGGTTGTTGAGCAAACCCTAGTTTGCATGACATGTTGACTCAAAAAATTAAGGCATCACAAAACTAACATGGAAATCACATAATTGACAAGGAAGAATGATTAGAAAGGGTCTCCAAAAGAAACAAAAAGAATTTAACACACAGAGGACCCAACCAAATGAAACCCTAGTTAGAAACTAGGGCATGAAAAAACACACCTATTACAAAAGTGACAAGAAATGGAAAACAACAAATGAAAAGAAAGAAAAATGAACGAGAAAAAAAAAGACAAAAAGAAACCCCAAAGAAACAAAGAAACAAGGAAAGAGTCACAGAAAAATATTTTGCAAATGTGCTGAAACACGATGAGCAAGAAGATGAGAAATAAATGACAAAGGACAATGGGAAATGAAGGGAACAAAAAACCTACCTCGAAACACTCACAAGGAAAGACCAAAATTTGATGAAGATTCACTCATTGAAATGCCTCTGTAATAAAAACACCTCTCATGAAGTTCACCTAGCTTTGGTTCCCTTAAACAACTTGTATAACAAAGATAATGAGCTAGTTAAACACAATTAAGATTTTAAAATCATTTCGTGCATATGAGGAGGCTACAATTAATGCCATAAATGTCGTAGGTCGGAGGCAGAGCCATCAATGCTAATGAAAAATTAACCCGAGTGAACACCAAAAGCAGCATGGACACAGACCCAAATCTAGAATAAAACACAATTTCTTTTTAACAAGCCTCTTATCGAACTCCTAACTCAGCTCTGGTCCCGCAACAAAGAAAAACAACAAAAAAGGAAATGGGGGTAGAATCGGGACAAAAACTAGAATTGAAACTTTTGCATAGTTCCAAGTTTGGTTTCAGTTTCAATTCCACTCTTGACAAAGGAACAAGAAACAAAAGAAAGACAAAAAACATGATGGGAAGCAGGACCAGAACAAAAACTAGACCCGACCCAAACACCAACGGAATAAACAACACAAAGAAAATGAGCAGAGTCAGGATCGGGGCGAGTACAATCTAGAAATTTTACAAAATTTCAAGTTTTCTTCCAACTCCAGTCCCGCTTCCACTCAAGGAAAACAACAAACAAATCAAGGGAGAAATAGACCCGAGAGTGCAAGACACACTAAAAAATAGAGAAAAGAACAAAGAAGGAAGGCGGATGCAAAACCATAATCAAATCCGGACTTAGAACCAAAAAAAATAAAATTTCAAGTTCAGTTTCCATCCTGACTTCGCTTTTAGTAGAAAAAAAGAAACAAGGACTTAGAAGCAAAATAAACAACTCCTAAGACCAAAAAAAAACCAAAGGTCAAAAACAAAACACAAGGGGGACCCATTTTGCTCCAAAACAAAAAAGGGTTGGTTATGCAAGGCATAACAGTACCTCATTTCAAAGAGGGAAAAAATATAGACACAAAATGTCCTGATTGATACTATACATCTAATTATGATCAACTAACACCATTTTCTTCTGAAATCATCTCAAATTGATCAATTAATTGAATAATGAACAATATTTAATTAAAATCAGTAAATTCAACTATTAATCAAATAATTAAATTTATTGATTAAATTCACATATCTTCTAACTAATATTCATCATATTTAATTAAATCAAATAATTTAATTAAGTCCCCCTAATTCTTCTTATTTGATTAAAATTAATTAAATCAAATATTAAATCCCCTAACCTCTTCCAATTAATTAATTCTAAATTAATTAATCCTAAATCACCTTCTAATCATCATTAATCAATTCCTCTGGCTTTAAACTCCTCGAGTTAAATCAACCATGGTCAACTAACCAGGTTGCACATAAAATCAATTTCTTCTAATTATCTAATTACCTCAATTATCCTCACAAAGGCATATTCTGAGGAATATTCCTCTCAACCACCTCTCATTCAATTTCTCTACAAAGGTTTTTAAAAACCTATCACATCCTCTTACTAATGCAATAAATTCTCTTACAACCTTTGAAATCTCCTTACATCCTCTCAAATCTCATTCAATTCCTCTTACACCATTTTCAAATTCTCAATCATCAACATTTACTTCTCTTCCATCCTCCTTCACTGACACATTTCCCAAAATGTGCTCCAACTTCCTCTTATAGAATTGTGACACATGGCATAGTCTCATGGCTCTCATTTTATCCCACATTCACCAATTTCCTCCATTCTTCAACCCTTAGCTTCTATAAATAGAGGCATACTTTTCATAATATGGATCCACAACTGAGAGCATTATCGTTATAGGCATTTCACTCCTTAGTTTTCACTATTTTCATCATTCTCAAGAAATTTTAGCTAGATTATAGTCATTTTCATACTTGTATCATGAACAAATCATCAAGATTATCAAAGGGATTGGGAAAGGGATTATTTCCATATTAAAGGAGCACCACTCCTCCTATGGTATGGAGGTTTAGCTAGTTTTATTTATATTACATGCTTTATTTGGTTAAGTTTTTTGTTATTTCATGTTTTCTATTGAAATTGGCTAAAGAATTTCATAGGGAACACTAGATTAGCTTTCTAACATGTTTGACACTTGTTTGTTGATCTCTTATTAGTTTGTGCAGGTTTGGTGTTCACAGTTTGAAAAGATTTCTCAAAGAAATGTGGTCTCATGGTGATGGAATGCCATTACATTACCATGAGACCATATTTCTTTGAGGCATTTTTTCAAACTATTCACTTCCTTAAGAATAGAAACCAAGCCTTTTTCCAAAATTCCCCTCCAAATCCTTTTCAAAGTCCTCATCCTCATCCTCAATTTACCAATCCATGGAAGCTTCCACCTCTTATTCCACTTTCATATCCCACATCCTTAAAATCCACATCACCCCACTATTACCAAGCAAAGTCATCCCATGTCTCTCATAATAACTTCCTCCAAGGACTATTTACAAAGGTGGTTGTTTCCCCATGAAAAAAAAGAGTGGTGCAATCTTTCCATATCATGCATCCACCTTCATCACCCCCACATCAAGATAAACTCTAAGACCCTAAATATTAAATGAATTTGCTATCAATCTATCTATCCAAGTTGAAGAGTCTATAAAAATTTCCTCCCTCATGACACCATCCATATCAAATGAACTATGTAAATCTCCTAATCTAAAGCATGCTAGCATTGATTCCTCTCCATATAAAGATAAAGGAAACCCTTCTCCTCCATCATGTGATCCCCTTCCATCTCATGATCCCATTTCCAATCAAGAACAACATATCCCTTCCATCTCATCTAATGATATCTTTCCATCTCAAGAGCAAGATATCCCTTCATCCCCCTCTCACAATCCCCTCTCCCCCACTTCATCTAATGGAATCCTTATGTGTCCAGATCAAAGTACCTTTTCCACTCTATTGATGATCGCTCTCGAAATGTGGTCTTAAAGTACACCTTCCACTCCATATAATGATCCTCTTCTCCTCATGATAAAAACACCCATCCCTCTTTATCTCATGATCCCTCTCCATCTCATAACTAAGACCACACTATACCATGCACCCCATCCTAGCATAATAGAATAGAGAAGGTAGTGAACTGTTCAAAAAAATGCCTCAAAGAAATGTGGTCTCATGGTGATGGAATTCATCAAAATCTTCTTTCCTTTTTGCACTTTGAACACCCTTATGATCATTAGGTAGTGGAATCTCAATTTTTCCAAGGCTAGTGTTAAATGTTACCATGTATTTTACAATAGCATCTTCTAAATTGTAGCCTTATTCACATCATTCTCTTTAAGATACATTTTTATTGTCTCTTCCAGGAGACCAAACTTTGCAATACAATTAAATAAATCATCTAGCTTCAAGGGGCTATGATCCCTTACCAGAGGGGTCTTCTTCTTCTTTCCTTTAGATTTTCCCTCATTTTTAACTGATTCTTCTCTTGAACTCTTTTCTCTCTTTTTGATAATAAAGGCTTTCTTTTATTTTCTACTTCTTCCTCACTTTTTGTATCTACTACATCAGCCTTAGTTCTTTTTGCACTAGTCTCTTCCACGAAGGGTTTAGACATCTTCTTCCATATTATATGTGGTCTTTCCTCTTCCACATCTTCCTCATATTCACAGTTGACGTATTTTTCTCTAATATTTTTTTCTTTTATTCTCTTATGTGGAACATTATGTTGTACTAGGGTGTTGGATGTTCCTATTTTCTTGAAACTCCCTGCAAGCTTTGTTTCAAAGGATTTGGGAAGAATAGGGGAGGAGGCTAATTTACTAATTGACCTTCTTGTGCTTGGAGCATCCCTCGAAGGAGCATGTATTCCTTTGTATTTCTTCATAGGGATCTTTGTTGAACCATTAATCTCCTCCAATTGTGCCTTCATCTTTTCAACATTTTTCTTTATCTCCTTTTATTTTTGTTGCATGTGCACTCCACTTGATTTCCCTTTGTAAGTTCCAAACCTACCTATTCCAAGATCTCTTGGTTTTCTCAACATAACTTTTACATGTCTAGTGAGTTCATCTTTTGTCACTTCATATCCAAGTTCTAAAATCTAGATTATTATGGGTTCCACTGCCTCCATGTAGCAGTAATCTCTATTGACCATGAATGCGATATCCTTCTTGTATTTATCTATGACACTTATCAGAATTCTCTCTTTTCTTTGCATCCTATCTTGAAATGACTTGAAATATCCCCATAAGGCTTGTTTGCAAGACTCATAATATAGAAACCTTCTCATATGATCTGTAATTTTTCTAGCAATAGGTGATTTATCCAACCAAACAACATTCTTTGCTCCAAAAAAATTTTAAAAAGTAAAACATTAAACAAGCGACAAGAGTGTCAATACTAGAATGAATATTTGGATTCTTTTGTTCTCGAAAAATTCTCCATTAGCTATTGGCTCAATATTTTTCACACATTATCTATGTATTCACCTTTCTTTACCATTTGCTAAGTTGTATGAATTATGGTGTTTGAAACACAACTCTTTCTATTTTTGAAAAATATCTTATAGCCAATCATCATGGATGCATAGCTCATTGTCGGATCTTCAATATCTTTCACTGTTAGGGTAGGTTTATCATATTTCGCACTGGTGAGCTTCATTTCCACATCATTTTCATAGATTTTAATGCTGAAATAGTTCCATTAGGGCACAAACCCATTACAACCCTAATTTCCTCCTTGTTGATTGTTTGTGAAAAATTCAACCATATGAACTTGTCATGAATTCTATTGAGTGCATATCTTACCCACTCATCCTCATAGTAGAAATTAGGAAAATCATTCCATAATTCCAAATTCTTGTCTGCCAAGCTATTGTACTAAAATTTTATCTTGAAATCATCTCCAGTTAGATGTTTGTGTCTAAACTCTACTAGTTTAATGTAATCATATTCCTCCATCTTCATATGGTTTTACATTCTTAGATCTTTTGTGTGAATTACTCTGAAGGGAACCCTAGAAAATGCACCTTCTACATCCATCTCCATGGATTTGAATGGATGTTTCTTGAACTTAGGTCTCAACCATTCCAATACATCAATTACTTGAGTAGATTTTTTGAAACTTCATAGAACTAGGGTTTAGCAAGAAACTGTAAATACCTTTTGAATTCTTTGTTAGTTAGCATTTCACACAACACACCAAATGCTTCAGATCACCTTTGATTTGTTGTGTAGTTCATTTTCTCGATCACAAATGAATTTTGATTATACAAAATTAAATATAAAACTTTTTTCTAGTGAACTAATTTGCATTAAATACAACAAATAAAGTGAGATCAAAAAGCTGAGAAACCCTATGTTGACATAGTCTCTTTCAAATACTCCAAAAATATCTACAACAAGATATTTCATATTGGACATATAACCAACAGATTAAGCATGCCACCCAACATCTATAGTAGTGTGTTGAAGGAATAAACACCACATTCTTCGGTGGGGCTTAAGGATTTTCTATTAGAACTCCCCCTAAGCCAAGGCTCTTTATCTAGTTTCTGGAGGAAACATCTACACCAGGAGTTGGAACAAACTCATTTTTTTCACTTCACTCTCTTCTTTCTTCTTATAGATATTATTCATTTTCTTCTTCATCTCGACAGGATCAACCTTCTTATGTGAAACAAATGGTTTCACATTCCCGTTTCTACAAAGCTTAGGAATGTGTCTTGATTTCTTGCAATTGTTGCATATGACACCTTTTTGTTAAACTAACTTACTTCTAGCCATTCTAGATCTACATTCAAAACTCTTATACCCAAATCAATTTCATGCATAATAGTATCCATTTAAAGATTGGAACATCATGCCATTATTGTAACCATTCATCATCTAATTTATGCATTCACTAGCTTTATGAACAAATTTATTGCATGTATAGCACTGAACGAGAAATGATTGAACATTCTGATTCATTTTGCTTCTACATTCTATAGATCTATGCCCAAATTTATTGTAGGAATAATGGTAGCCATTAAAAGATGAATACCTTTGTGCATTAGGTTGTTTGATAGGAGGTCTCTTGAATTTTTTCTTTTGGTTCCAAACTTGTTTGACAATGTTCTTCTTGTCATTCTTCTCTTCAAAATTATTTGGAATTTGATTTGTTTTTGAGTTTTCTCATTTCTCAAATCCTAACCCTTCTTTTTGTTTAGAATCCTTTTGACTTGTAATCATTTCATTAAGCAAGGTGGACCTCTTCTTGAATCTGTCCTCTTGATTCTTTGTTTTCTCCAAATCTATTCTTAAGGTCATAATCTCTTGTTCAAGATTTGAGTATTCTTCAGACTTTTCTTTCACTTTGGCATTTAGGCATACTTCAATTATTTTTCCTTCTTCAAACCACACTTTCAAATTAGTGATTGTTTCATTTGATTGCTTAAGATATGCATTTACTTCCTTGCATCTTTCTTTAAACTTCTTGTTCTTCTCCCTCAACTTCATGATGCACTCATATGCTTAATACTTTCTTTTAGATCTATGTTCTCCATGGATTTGAATGGATTTTTCTTGAACTTAGGTCTCAACTGTTCTAATACATCAATTACTTGAGGAGTAGATTTTTTGAAACTTCATAAAACTATAGTTTAACAAGAAACTATAAATACCTTTTGAATTTTCGTTAGTTAGCATTTCACACAATGCACCAAATTCTTAAGATCTCCTTTGCTTTGCTGTGTAGTTCATTTTCTCAATCACAAATGAATTTTGATTGTACAAAATGAAATATAAAACTTTTTTCTAGTGAACTAATTTGCATTAAATACAACAAATACAGTGAGATCAAAAAGTTGATAAACCCTATGTTGACATAGTCTTCTTCAAATACTCCAAAAATTTCTGCAACAAGATATTTCATATTGGACATATAACCAACAGATTAAGCATGCCACCCAACATTTTTAGTAGTGTGCTTAAGGCATAAACACCACATTCTTGGTTGGGGCTTAAGGATTTTATGTGGGAACTCCCCCTAAGCCAAGGCTCTTTATCTAGTTTCTGGAGGAAACATCTACACCAGGAGTTGGCACAAACTCATTTTTTCCACTTCACTCTCTTCTTTCTTCTTCTAGATATTATTCATTTCCTTCTTCATCTCGATAGGATCAACCTTCTTATGTGAAACAAAAGGTTTCACATTCTTGTTTCTACAAAGCTTAGCAATGTGTCTTGATTTCTTGCAATTGTGGCATATGACACCTTTTTCTTGAACTAACTTTCTTCTAGCCATTCTAGATCTACATTCAAAACTCTTATACCCAAATCCATTGCATGCATAATAGTATCCATTGAAATATTGAAATATCATGCCATTATTGTAACCATTCATCATCTAATTTATGCATTCACTAGCTTTATGAACAAATTTATTGCATGTGTAGCACTGAATGAGAAATGATGGACATTTTGATTCATTATGCTTCTACATTCTATAGATCTATGCCCAAATTTATTGTAGGAATAATGGTAGCCATTAAAAGATGAATACCTTTGTGCAGTAGGTTGTCTGATAGGTCTCTTGAATTTTTTCTTTTGGTTCCAAACTTGTTTGACAATGTTCTTCTTGTCATTCTTCTCTTCATAATTGTTTAGAATTTTATTTTTCTTTGAGTTCTCTCATTTCTCAAATCCCAACCATTCTTTTTCTTTAGAAGCCTTCTGACTTGTAATAATTTCATTAAGCAAGGTGGACCTCTTCTTGAGTCTATCCTCTTGATTCTTTGTTTTCTCCAAATCTATTCTTAAGGTCATAATCTCTTGTTCAAGATTTGAGTATTCTTTAGACTTTTATTTCACTTTGGTATTCAGGCACACTTCAATCCTTTTTCCTTCTTCAAACCACACTTTCAAACTAGTGATTGTTTCATTTGATTGCTTAAGATATGCATTTACTTCCTTGCATCTTTCTTTAAACTTCCTGTTCTTCTCCCTCAACTTCTTAAGGCACTCATATGCTTAATACTTTCTTTTAGATCTATGTTCTCCATGGATTTGAATGGATGTTTCTTGAACTTAGGTCCCAACCGTTCCAATACATCAATTAATTCAGGATTAGATTTTTTGAAACTTCATAGAACTATGGTTTAGCAAGAAACTGTAAATACCTTTTGAATTCTTAGTTAGTTAGCATTTCACACAACACACCAAATGCTTCAGATCGCCTGCACTCTATTGTGTAGTTGATTTTATCGATCACAAATGACTTATGGTTGTACAAAATGAAATATAAAATTATTTTCTAGTGAACTAATTTGCATTAAATACAACAAATAAAGTGAGATCAAAAAGTTGATAAACCTTGTGTTGACATAGTCTCCTTCAAATACTCCAAAAATTTCTGCAACAAGATATTTCATATTGGACATCTAACCAATAGATTAAGTATGCGACCCAACATCTATAGTAGTGTGCTAAAGGCATAAACACGACATTCTTGGTTGAGGCTTAGGGATTTTCTATTAGAACTCCCCCTAAGCCAAGGCTCTTTATCTAGTTTCTGGAGGAAACATCTACACCTGGAGTTGGAACAAACTCATTTTTTTCACTTCACTCTCTTCTTTCTTCTTCTAGATATTATTCATTTCCTTCTTCATCTCGACAAGATCAACCTTCTTATGTGAAACAAAGGGTTTCACATTCTTGTTTCTACAAAGCTTAGGAATGTGTCTTGATATCTTACAATTGTGGCATATACACCTTTTTGTTGAACTTACTTCTAGCCATTCTAGATTTGCATTCAAAACTCTTATACCCAAATCCATTGCATGCATAATAGTATCCATTGAAATATTGAAACATCATGCCATTATTGTAACCATTCATCATATAATTTATGCATTCACTAGCTTTATGAACAAATTTATTGCATGTGTAGCACTGAATGAGAAATGATTGAACATTCTGATTCATTCTACTTCTACATTCTATAGATCTATGTCCAAATTTATTGTAGGAATAATGGTATCCATTAAAAGATGAATACCTTTGTGCAGTAGGTTACCTGATAGGAGGTCTCTTGAATTTTTTCTTTCGGTTCCAAACTTGTTTGACAATGTTCTTCTTGTCATTCTTCTCTTTAGAATTGTTTGGAATTTGGTTTGTTTTTGAGTTTTCTCATTTCTCAAATCCTAACCCTTCTTTTTCTTTAGAATCCTTCTGACTTGTAATCATTTCATTAAGAAAGGTGGACCTATTCTTGAATTTGTCCTCTTGATTCTCTTTTTTCTCCAAATCTATTCTCAAGGTCATAATCTCTTGTTCAAGATTTGAGTATTCTTCAAAATTTTCTTTTAATTTGGCATTCAGGTATACTTTAATCCTTTTTCCTTCTTCAGATCACACTTTCAAACTAGTGATTGTTTCATTTGATTGCTTAAGATATGCATTTACTTCCTTGCATCTTTCTTTAAAATTCGTGTTCTTCTCCCTCAACTTCTTGATGCACACATATGCTTAATACTTTCTTTTAGATCTATGTTCTCATAGTTTGTTATATCTAGATCATCAAAGGATGATTTGAGTTCTCCTTTCATCTCAACTATACAGTCTTCTTCAGTAAATCCTACTGTAGTACTTTCTTCGAGAGGGATAGGATACTTCCTAGCTACCATGTGTTCAATCTCCAAGATCTACCTTAGCTGTTAAGCCAATTGAAGGAACCAAGCTCTGATACCAATTTTTGAACACCCAGAATACTAAGAGGGGGGTGAATTAGTATTCCCTGAAATTCATTAAATTAAAATGTATTTTACAACATCTCATTCAATTTTCAATAATGGAACTTAAAACATTAAAATAACGCATGACATCAATAGATAGAAGAACACTAGGTTTTACATGGAAAACCCAAAAATGGAAAAACCACAATGAGGATTAGCTCACAATATATTATAACTGGTTAAAATATATTGTAGAATGACTCACTGCCAGGTGGACTCACTATCCAAAGGACTCACTATCTAGAGAATAGAAGAAATAGCTTACTGCTAGAATTGAAAAGATGGTGGCTTACTACTAGAAATTGAACTAATTACAATGCATTTGCAACATTTTGAAGATAGTTCCAATTAGGCTCCGAAAAATGACTTAACACACTTCATACTTCACCACTTATCAACCTCTTCACACTCTGCACTATTATACTTCACATCACATTTGGATCAAACTCATATTTCATTGATATATCATGAATCTAATACTAATTTGACCTTATATTGATATGTACAACATCTACCAACATTTTCAACATCAATTAGGTCAACCTATTTAGATGAAACATGCAGTACCATAACCTGTCTACTCAAAATAGTAACACACATGCCTTGCAAAGGGAATAAAAAATTGTAACACATTAAAATAAGTTGGCATGACCTAAAATCACCCCCATCAATCCACTGCTTACATAACTCAACTCCAAACAACCCCAAAATGCTTAGGTCGGCACTAGATAGCAAAACTCATGAAGTAATAATTGAATGAACAAATTGTTCATCCACAACTTGAAACACAGACCACCAAAACACTTGCCACTTAGAGTGCACACACTTTTGACATCTATAAAAACTAATACAAATCCACATATCGTAATATTCATCTGCAGTGGAATGCAATGCATTCCAACATACACTTTATGCCACTTACTTTGTCACAATTTAGTTGATACTCTATCAACAATATCTTCAATTATGGAAGACAAAAAACCATGAAAATTTGGATCTGAACATGTTTAACATGCACAATGAAAACCTCAAAACCATATAACAATTTTTTTCATAGCGGAGCAATGCAGACCACAAATTGGTTCACTGTAACACTAAAACTCCACTCAAGACTTAGGTAATTATCCAAAATACTTGGTCTCCTTCGGACCAAAACTTCTTCATCTATACAATGAGTTGACATCAATGACAACACCATGGCAACACCATATGCCATACTTTCGACAATTTCCTCAATGACAAAAAATTTCCAATAGGTGGCCCCACACAATCTTAGGAAAGCCAGGATGGTTTTCCTTATATAGCGCATATTAGGACACATGTCATCCTTTTGTGATGTTGTTTATTAAAGTTGTCCCAACCATAATAACTCATGATAAAAACCTAGCTTACAGATTCACAACATGTAAAACCTAGGCACCATTTTATGCATTAAATTTAACTATGGGGAAGAAACCTGAGCCCACACTAAATAGGCTCCTCATGCTAAATAGTTGTACATTCACATATTCAAGACAAAGGCTATTTTCAATCACATGAAAAGTCTAAGCTATGTGATCTAATAAAAAGTCTTTGTTTTTTGAAGATGCTAGTGCTACACCCACCAAAATGTTAACTAGGGGAGAGGTCTTAGTAGTTGAGCACCTTAAATTTGTGCTTCTAATTATCCTACATGGAAATTTCATATCACTCCCATTTTTGTACAAAAGCTTAATTGACAAGTCCCCTGCTTATAGCTTTTGTTTTAGGGCCACATCATCAAATATGATGCCACATCTACATTCTTTTTGTCAAGTTGTAGTTGACCAATACTTGTCCATTCACACCATGGCTAGTTGAGCACTAATGTGGCATCACATGATAGGCTGCTTTTTAGATCAAAGGAATACATTTTGCTTAATTATGGGCACTAGGTAGTCTTGTCACAACTATTGGTCATTATATAAACAACTATTATCACACCTATTGAAACATGCTTAACTACTGATTGCTCTTTCCTATTCACTTTACACATGACAACCCATCACACACTAACATGTTGAATAATTTGACCTTTTTGAATGTTTGATAAGAACTTAGAATGTGATTCAATGAAACCCACTAGTTGTTCACCACTGGGGAAAATACCATGAAGGTGAATAACACTTGGTGATACCTTGTACAATCACAACTTCACATCTGAGGCTACCAACAATTTTGATGCAACTGCACTCACATAGACTTTTCATGGAAATATGACTTAAGTCTTGTACCGACTAGACTTTTCTTGGAAATATGACAAGTCTTGTTTGGAAATTATAGTTCTCCAACTAAGTAGACATTTCCTTATCATTCACATTTTTGCAGTGGTCACTACACGACTGATTACTTGTGGAAGTTGTATCCAATAATGAACTAGATTTACAGATTTCACATTACCCAACTATCCAAATTTTTGGATGGTTATACAAAAGTAAACAAAGGAAGGTTGTTAATAATCTCGATCCCAGTTACAAAGAATTTTTTATAGAAATATTTACTAGACTTTCAGACTTTCCATATGAAAAAAGGCAGCCATGAGACATGAGATGTGTGTTATAAAAGTAAACTAAAGATGACATTAAACTCATAAATTGAAGATCTAAACTTTTATATTCATTAGATTTTCCATAGAAAATTACAGAAGACAATTCAATTTTTATTTTTTTTAATGGAGAACAAATTAAGTTTCCCATAATACATATTATTAAGTTTTTATGTGATTAACTAGGTTTATTAATATAGTGTGATTTGGGAAGGAGTAAATAGAAGAAAAGATCAATCATCCTCTTAATAGTATCTAAGGAGAAAAACTCAAGGGGACTTGCAAGACATTAGGCCTAGGGGTAATGTGATTGCAACTACCTCATTTGATTATCACTAAGTTTTTTAATTTTATTTTTGTTCCCATAATCTTTCATGTGTATTGAAGATTTGTACTTGAGGTTAATATCTATTTGAATAGATATTAAATGTGTGCATTAGTCTAGTTTTGGTTGATTGTGAAATTTTAATTATTATCAATACTAATAGCTCTGAAGGATTGATATTTGTCATTTTGATATCCATTCTCTAGAAGGTAACTAAAAGGATCTCTAAAGCCACTAAAGAAAACTATAAAGCAATTGAAGATAACTTCAGAGCTAGTGAAGAGAAATTTTGGATCTAGTGAAAACATGTTCTAAATTCAATAAAGGTAAACTTTATAACTCTAAAACATAATCACATATATCAAACAAAATATCCAAGGACATGCATAGTCCATTTTTTAAATATAAATTATGTTCTCTAGCACCATGATAACTTATTTTAATTTTTAGTTCCATTAAGGTGTGACTTTGACAAATCAAGGAGTCGTCATGAAACCAATAAAGTTTGAATGTTAAAACTCTATTTTCTTTAACATGCATTGATGTAGAAATTGCTTCATTTAAAAGTTTACTATAGTAATAAAGTTTTAGAGTATTAGGAGAGTAAAACACATGTGCATGTGCTTTATTTTAGGCTATAGGAATAATTCTAAGAATATGAATAATCTACATATAAAGGACTGATGAATAGAGAAGTAGGGTCTAAATATTTTGCAAGATATTTTTACTATAACCTTTGAATACATTATGCAATTTTTTTCAACATCAATATAATAGAATGAAACTTTTAACTCATGTAACCAATATGAGTTAAGTAGTTTCATGAGATCCTTAAGGCTCTTATTCTTCTAGAGGAGTTGTCACTCACTCGAGAGAAGGAGAATGAGTTGATAATATTATAGATAAGTACTTTGCAATATTTATCTTGTTCCATGTGGGTCTATGCAAGATCATAGGGGTCCAAGAAGCGGTGATGTGAAATAAAGGTGTTTTAAACTTGCCCAAAAATGAGAAAAAAATGTTTTGACTTTTTCTAGGCTTAGGTAGAAAGTATATTGTGCCATAGCAAACACCAAACTGAAATGGATATCCGTTTTAGAATGGATATCCGTTTTATAACAAATATTCGTTTTGTTTAAATTGGTTTTTTTAATTTGGTCGGGTTCGATATTATATTAAGTTGGTTTTTTAATATTATTATATAGTACTAAATATATTATAATTACACTGAAGGTATCTCTTTATTTGAAAGTTCTGAGCAAAAAAAATTTGCCAAAGATTGGAAAATCCTGATAGCTATGGCAAGGGGGTTAAACAAATCTCAACCATTTGTCATTTTCACCAATTTTTTCCACTGTTTTTTGCTGCCTTTTACTGCTTTCCCCGCCATTATCAGTTTTTGCTCCTCCAAACTCTTACTCACTAGTATTGACATTTCACTCCTCCAATTTGGTGAGCTATAGCCTGAAAAATAAAGTTTCGACAAGGGTTTAAGAGTATGTTTATTAAAATTATAATTACATCCAAGATCCAACCTATTGAGGTTTTAACATTATGGCATCCTTTATCCTATGTAGTTAAGTATATATTAGCATAATTCATATATAATATAAATTTTTATATAATAAAACAATAATTATAAATATATAATATATTATTTATTCTTATTATATATTATACTCTTTAATAAAATATTGTTAATTATTATTTTTTTGATTTGTAAATATATTTTTATTGATATTTCAAAACAATGATACAATGCATTCTAAATATTGTAAAAAAACCCCATGGTGCAAGAGCACCAAGTATATAACCTTTGTATTAGGGGTGAGTATGTTAGGAATAGGTGCTTAGGGTATTTTTGCATTAATAAGGTCTATTGAGACCATTGCTATGTAATAGGGATAAATTTTGAGTTATTATGTCAAAGTGTCAAAAGTTGCAAAAAATATGGAAAAATTGTCAAAGAAACAAATTACAAAAGTAAAAATTTTAGGAAGTTAAAGGGTCAAGAGTCATGTAGAAGTTGTTGAGTTAGTTGTAGGAAATTGAAACAAATGTGAAAAGGCATAAATAACCTTAATCCATCATTGGAAGGTGGTGGGAAATGATGTTATGAACTTTGAAGATGAAATCAATGAAAAATTACTATTTTTCCTACACCTTTTCTTTCTTTCCATGGCGAAGTATGGATTGTATGGCCTAACAGTGGCCTAAGATCACATTGGATGGTTTGCATTGTGAGTCTACTTCATTTTTTCTTTTATTTCATTCATTTCCATGATGTATTAAGAAAGTTATGCAAGTTTTTCTCTTGACTATGTCAAACCCTCTTCTAGGGTAATAGTGCATAAACAAAATAATGTATCTCTTACTCCCACAGATGGAAAAAGGCTAAAAACTTGTGGAAAAGTTCACCATTGTCTATACTTTCATATTCCAAGATTGTAGGTTGTGAATTTTTGGCTTGCTAAAGTTAAATCGATGCCCTGGGATTTGAATTTAATGTGTTACAGACTATCAATGGTAGAGAACAGTAAAATTGAATGTTTTGATGGATGTGTTGGGTCTCTTCAAGTTGAGACTGATTGAATATGATCCTAGAAATTTTGGAAAGAAATTGTTAAGTCATGATTAAACAAAGACCATGAAGTTTTGAATCTTTTCTACACTACCCTATTTTGGTAGAGTTGACAGTCATTATCTATTGACCTGTTGTTACAAAACAAAGTTATCCTATCTCTTGTTATGTGTTTAAATACCTTAAGAGGCATCTAAATACATGTGTGGAACTCAGTTTGATGATTTGGTTGAAGAGATAAAGTCTGAAAGACCTTATTGCAAGGCTACTAGCATTTGTTGGAAGGATTGATGTGTTTGTGTCGGGACTTGTGTATGCTAAGGTGGTTATTGATAAGATTGTGGTTGTTGATAAAGAGGCCAACATCAAATTTTGGGTTGTTGAGGAACTAGTGGTTGATGAGGAGGTAACTGATGGGATGATTTTGGCTAGTCAGTGGGCATTTAAAATTGATGAGGGGCTTGCGAGGGGACACCTTGTGATTGGTGTGGAGGTTGTTGTTGATGCTATGAAGTAACTTGTGTCTGACTTGGGGGTTGCAAAGGAATTGAGGTATGCTTTGGAGGTTGAGATGGAATGGTGGCATGTTGTAGAGGCTAATATGGAGGTTGTTGTGGTGGATGCTAGTGATGCAGTTGTGATGGTGGTGCCTAATATGGGTTACCTTGATGCTGATGCAAGGATGGGATATTTCCTTGAGGTGGTTGTTGAGATGTGAATGGAGGTAGCGCTAAATTGGATGTGGGTGTAGATCCAAGAGGTGGAGGTGGTGCAATGAAAGGATTTCCCCTGGTATTTCCTAGTAGTTGACCTAGTTGGTTAGGCAGGAGAGGTGGTGTAAATGTTATGGGAGTTGAGCTTTCTAGGATGTTCATGCTTGGAATATTGGGAAGGCCCTACGGCATACCAAGACCAAGATGATTGTTAGGATCAAGGCCTTGAGGAATGTTTGGATCAGGTACTCCCATAACCGAAATTGGAACTCAAGGAGGTGGTATAGGGGGTATGACTTGATAAAGCATAACATTGCCAAATCCAGGTTGATACCAACTCTCTTGTGGTGGACCCTCAAGGATGTATGAATTTCCTGGATTACTCTACGAATTTTTAGGGTCTTGCGACACTAGGGGTGCAGGAGGTGTGATATTGACATATTTGGATAAGTCAAACCCTAATGGTGACCTGATGCCCTTCATGAGTAATGTCGAAAGGATCTTATCCCCATGCTCATTGAGGAGACAATCCATCATTTGGACATTAACGAGATTGTTAAGATATTTGTCCACTATGACCTCAAGTTGGTTGACCATGCTCTCGTTAGTAGGAGGCGATGTAGTGTGGATCTTAATATTGGATTGAAATGAGCCACCATTGGAGGGATCCTAAGGAATGTAAGGCTAGGTACCTTGGGCTTGTTGTTCTTCCATGAGTTTCTTTTCTTACAATCAAGTGGTAATGGGCATGAAAATACAAAACTACCAGGTGGACTAAGATGACTCTACGCTATAGGATGCCCTTAAATGAATGACCTAGGTGATGACTAAAGGATTGATCAAATTAGATGATGGATTGATTGGATTGGATATTTGATGTGATTGGATTCAATTAGATTGATTTATGGGATGGGATGATTGATAGAATTGGATGATTGATTGGATTGGATCAACGAGGTTGACTCTAAACCAAGTTCAGAGGTTTAGATAGATGACATAATATGTTGAAAATCAGATTAGATGATGAAAAGGATGATGAAAAGGATGATTATGAAACCAAATCTACCTCATGGAAGTAGATTGATTGGGTCATGGATGATTATTGACTCAGGACGGATAACAATCCTAAGTGCGAAGGATGACGATTAGGATCAATAAAATAAGCCAACTTGGATAAAAACCTCTAAAAAAAAGTCTAGGGGATTTGGATTGATGAAAAAATGATAAATATGCAATCTAGGGATGTTCTAAGATGCACCTAGATATGATTTGATTGACAGAATGATGAATTTTGGAAAATGTAGACATACTAAAGTAACGATTACGACCAGACAGATGGTGATAATTTTTTTTTTTATCATGGAAATGGACTAAAAAATGACAGGCCTTTAGAGACCCAAGGGATTAACTCTTGGGACTTTTGTATGGGTAGCACACATGCCTCTATGTTTCAAAAATTTTCCCCTCTATGTGTCAAGTTCGCTTATCCAAAAGACCACAGATTCACCTCTGTGTCAAGGAAATTCACTTATTTGTGACACAAGATCTCCTTTCTACAATGTGAGGTCACCCAAGTCTAAGGGTGTTCAAAATAAACAAGTGGATATGAGACACAAACTCACCCATTTGGGATGCAGGATCGCCTCTCTAAGGTGCAAGATCACCCAAACCTTAAGGGACTCGCAAGGAACGGGTGGAAAAAATGGACAAAATTGCCTATCTATCAAGTAAGATTGTCTCTATCTTGGAATGTATAGGGGTGAAATCACAATACTGTGTCTCATGTTTTTCCCAAAATGGAAATTTACATCAATACTTCTAACTGAATCTTCATCTTTTGAGACCTATAGCAGCTAAACCATTAAGAATTTGAAGATGATGTGAACTAGTTATTTGTGGAAACTTTTGTGTAGATTCTAAATATTTTTTTTTTCAAATTTTCTAAAATAAATCATGAATCTTTTAACATCTCCATTAATAACTAGTTTTGGACAGAGAACAACATTTTCAAAAAGTAACATTTGTGTCATACAACATAACTTTTTTTCTATAAAGGATTAAATTCTAATTTTATAAATATATATTTTCAACATCAATATCTAGGGAAAGGATATTTTTCCATAATTTTTTGTTGCATATTTATTTTTAAATTAATTTTTTAAGTCACTATAACTATAATTTAGACATATGTATGTGTCATACAACATAACTTTTTATGTATTTATCAAAATCCAATTTTTCTTTTTTGGGTGTAAAAAGGACATCAATACCTAGGGAATGGGTATTTTTTTGAATTTTTTTACTATGGTTTACTATTTTTCAACCTCTGCAAAACAAAAAACTTGATGTTAAAAAAAAACTTATGTTTAGTAAAAATTAAAGATTAAATACATGTTAAAATGAAAATATGTCTAACCTATACTTGTTGAAAAACTCATTTCAAGGGCTAAAATCTTGCAAAGTATAATTTTTAAATGATGTTATTTAATCCCTCAAAAGGTAAAGAAAAAGTGGGTTTTTACTAGCATTTTGATAGGTGCGAAGGAGACTCCATTGTGGGTATGATTTAATACTAGAGGGGTTCTATCCAAGGGGGTTTGATCTAAGGGGTTCTTATCTATCCCTCTTCAATTAAAACCATTTAGATGGAGCCTCTCAAGACGTAAATCATTAGTTTTTCTAAAAATAATGATTTTAGGAAAAAATCAGCACATCCCAAGAGTGAGACACAGTATTGTGATTTCACCCACGGACACGAACAAAATCATCTATCGATGGATAAGAAGTTTGCCTATTTCCTTAGCTATACAAACAGAGAATGGAGACGCCTAAAACAGGATTTCCTTTTGGACAAATGAATTTTCCTATGACCTAAACTATACGGATGGGGATGACATGGGAAGACACAAATTCACCCCTGCGAAAAATAGGTTCACCTATTCTAGGGAGTGTACAGATGGGGAAGACTCAAACAAGACACGTGATCACCCTTGCGAATAGTAGGTTCACCCAAGAAATGAATAGGATCACCTATTCTAGGGGAACAAGTGGACTTGAAAGGTATGGAATGAACGTAGACTCACCTATTAGCTAGGTAGACTCACCTATTCAAGGAATAGGTGGACTCAGGGTCACCTAACTAAGGGACCCACAGGAAAATTCACCCCTGACTAGGATGGAATTGCCTAAAGGATGACCTAGACTAGACTCAGGAATGGAAATTCCCCTTTACAAGGTAGGATCACCTATCCACAATGAAAATTCGCCTCTGTGAGAAGCAAATTTGTCATTGAGGGTAGGGGTAGACTGTGGAAAAGGAAAAAAACCATGACAAATAATAGACAAAAAGGTTGAATTGACTTAGACTGACAATAAACATTGGTATCGCACAAAGAAAACATGCTAGGCAACAAAATCCTAGAATTAGTTTGAAGGGTTTACAAAATTGATGTAGGCCCACCACCTTGGGTGGAAAACCCAAGATTAGTACTTTATGATACCGGGGTGGTTCTCTGGATCACTCTTTCTCACAAAGGTAGATAGCTAGTGATTTAGTGGCACAGGGTCATTAATAGACACCATGGGCTCACCTTCACACTCTCTCTCAGAGACTATCATAGTCTACCAAGAGGATTTCTATCTCAACCCAAGGAAGTACATGGTGAGTAACTTTGGGGCATGATGTGCATCCCCTATACTAAACCAAGTCACGACTAAAACACGAGTCTCTATATAGGCTATACAAGCTATCTTGTGCATCCTTGATATACACTAGGTACGTGAGGCACAACCGTGAACACCAGCCCATCACAAGCATGGATTGGGAGCCCCAATGAGGTACTAAAAACTCGGACCAACCCTACACATCTTATCTAGGTATCACCCTAGCTTTGATGGTTTGCTAGACATAATGTGACTGGATTGGGGTACAACTTTAATTCTCCCCCCTTTATATACCCCATCGATAACACATGATTGGAATCATCCCTAGGTGATGAAATCCTAGGAAAGTCTCGCTAAAGGAAGGAAATACTAGACACTTTGGCTAGTCACTAGGTTCGCATGTAGTGCAAGGGCAGAGCTTAGATGCACTAGCACTTCCTTGGTAGACTAGATTGGACTGGATTGGAATGAGTTGTGATTTGTTTTCACCCAGGATCACTGAAAGGTGTAAGGGGAGTGAATACATCAACAACTTTCTCCCAAGTACAACAAACAATGTTAATTGACCCTTTAATTAACCTATGTGTGCCTAGATTAGTGGGAAAAACAATAGACAAAGCTAAATAATAGGTCTTCATTCGATCATCCTACAAAAATAGATTAGTAATTTTAGCTAGAGGTCTTTGTCAAACATAGGACAATACTGCACAAATTGTTAGTAAAATGCCATAGTCACTGATAGACAAGTTAGTTGGTTAGTACCCAAAACCGAAATCAAATTTTAGCTCAAAATAAAAAATTTAGGGTTCTAGATAATTACCAATTCGCGTCTGTTTGAGGAAAGTTCGCTCATTTTTTTAGGTCAGGATCACCTATTTGGAGGGATAGGAGAAGTTGCAATTGCCTATTTGAGTGGATGGGAATATTCAATTTTGCCTCTATAACTGCTTCAACCTCACCTCTGTAACTAGTGTTGTCTGGTAGCTCTCCACACATCCACCTCTATGTCGAGTGAGTTCACCTGTTGCTTCAATTCCACTCCTTTCACAAAAGGGTAGGATCATGTTCGCCTATGCCCAATGCAGTTTTGCCTCTATAACTAGCGAGTTCACCCCTTGGGAGTGGATTCGCCCTTCCGTGTAAAAAATATGAACCTATAAAACTTGAAACAACAAAAAATAGTAAAGCAAACTCATGATGTGGATCCCACCGAGCATGCCAAAAATGTGTGTGAGTAAATTTTCCTACCCTAAGATGCAAAAACTAAACTAATGCAACTAAGGAAAAACACTAACAAACACTCAAGATTAGGCCTAAGATGAACTCAAACAAAACACAAGAAAATTGAAATTTTTACCTTGTTTGAATTGATGACTTGGTTGGCCCTTGTTGATGCTTGAATGTGTGCTCCTTTGTTGGAAAAATAGCTTAAAATGATACTCTAAATGAAGCTAAAATATTAAGGTATGCAATGGAGATCATGGGTATTGTGGAGGATGCAAAATGAGAGCTCAATGGTGCTACAACAATGGAGGTTGAATGGTTTGAGTGCTTGGATGATTGATTGATTGATAGAATGGATGGATCAAAATGAAGGAAATTTCACCATTTTTAGGGAAGTGACTCTAAACAATGGAGGGAAAAGATAAAGACAAGATGGACAACATCAAGGGTTGGGGTGAGTTGAGAACTCACAGGCCCTCACATCTTGACATGTGGTAGGTGAGATGGAAATAGGAGATGATGTGGACATGACATGGAGGTACTACATAGTACCTTGGGATTTGGACAAGATATCCTCATAAAGGAGGTCCTTGTCCACATGTGGGTGAGAGGTTATGTGAGGAATTAAAATTTCCTCAAAAATCCACATAAAGATGGGAGAAGAAATTTTAAATGCCTTAAAATGCATTGAAGAAATAAATGTGAATTAAAAATTCACATAGCGAAGGGGTTGCCTTAGCCAAAAGGAGAAAAAATTTAATGCAGTTGACTTAGGACACATACCATAAATGACATGGAGATTAGGTTGACCTAATTAAGTAATTAAGGCTATGCAAATGCATGATTGGATGAATTAATGATAGATTAGAGGCAAGGGGGAGATTATGGAGGATGTGACCCTAATGATGATTAGGTGTGTGCACATCCTAATTACAAATTGATTAAATTAACTTGGATTAGAGATGATTATGGAGGATGTGACATTTGGAGAGAATAATTTGAATCAAAAATTGATTTAATTCATAAAGGCATAAAGTGACTAAATTAAATAAATTTGGGTATTTATTTGATTTAGAGAGGAAAGATGGGTAAGGTATTTAATTGATTTATTAAATACCTTAGAGACATTAGGCTGTAGGGTAATATTAATCAAATAATAAATTATTTAATTAATGCAGATGAAGGATGTAGGACAGAGGAATAGAAAATGGTGAATTTGACCGTATAGGGGTGGTCAAATTCAGGTGTCTACACAAGAATTCTTCAATATTTTTTCCTTCTTCAACCTGTACTTTCAAACTAGTGATTGTTTCATTTGATTGCTTAAGATACTCATTTACTTCCTTGTATCTTTCTTTAAACTTCTTGTTCTTCTCCCTCAACTTCTTGATGCACTTATATGCTTCTTTAATATTTTCCTTCAGATCTTTGTTCTCACATTTTGTTCCATCTAGATCATCAAGGGCTGATTTGAGTTCTCATTTAATGTCAACTATACAATCTTCTTTAGTAAATCCTACCACATGAATTTCTTTGGGAGGGATAGGATACTTTCTAGTTGTCACATGTTCAATCTCCAAAATCTGCCACAACTGTCAAGCCAATTGAAGGAACCAAGCTCTGATACCAATTTTTGAACACCCAAAATATTGAGAGGGGAGTGAATCAGTATTCCTTGAAATTCGTTAACTTAAAATGTATTTCATAACATCTCATTCAATTTGTAGTAATGGAAGAAAACATTAAAAGAATGCATCACATCAATAAACAATAGAACACTAGATTTTACGTGGAAAACCCAAAAAGGGAAAAACCACTGTGAGGATTATCTCACAATATATTATAACCAATTACAAGATATTATAGAATGGCTCACTGCCAGGTGGACTCACTGTTTGGAGGAATCAGTATCTAGAGAATAGAAGAAATGGATTACTACTAGAATAGAAAAAATGGTGGCTTACTACCAAGGATTGAATTGATTAAAATGCATCTATAACATGCTAAAGATAGTTCCAATTAGGCTAAAAAATATTGATTGAACATAGTTCATTCTTCACCACTTATCAACCTCTTCACACTTTGACCTATTATACTTCACATCAGATTTGCATCAAACTCATATGTCATTCATATATCATGCATCCAATATTGATTTGACCTTATATTAATATGCACAACATTTGCTAACACTTGCAACATCAATTAGGTTGGCCTATTTAGATGAAATGTGTAACACCATAACCCGTTGACTCAAAATACTAACACAAACGCCTTGCAGAGGGAATCAAAGCTTGTAACACATTAAAATAGATTGGAATTACCTAATTTAAATCCCATGAATCCGCTTCTTACATAACTCAACATTGCACAACCCCAAAATACTTAGGTCGACACTAGATAGGAAAATTGGTAAAGTAATACTTGAATGAACCAACTTTTCATCCACAACTTGACACGTGAACCACCAAAACACTTGCCACTTGGAGTGCACACACTTTTGACATCTATAAATACTACCACAAATATTCATATCATACTATTCATCCATTGTGGAATGCAGAGCATTCCAACACACTCTATGCCACTAACTTTGTCATAGCTTAGCTGATACTGTCAACAATGTCTTCAACTATGGAAGAATAAAAAACATGAAACTTTGGATTTGAACATGTTCAACATGTTCAACATGCAAAATGAACACCTCAAAACCACATTACAAAATTTTGCATAGCAGAGCAATGCAGACCACAAAACTGACCTTCATTGTAACACTGAAACTCCAATTGAGACTTAGACAATTATCCAAACCACTTGGTCTACTCTGAACCAAAAATTATTCATCTATACAATGGGTTGAGATCAATGAATTTTTTGACATCAGAGACAACACCATAAAAACACCATATCCATATTTTCAACAATCTCCTCAATAAAAAAAATAACTTCCAAGAGGTGGCCCCACACAATCTTAGGAAAGCTTGGATGGTTATGCTTATATAGCCCATAATAGGATAGATTCTATCATTTTGTGATGTTGTTGATTTAAGTTGTCCCAACCATAAGAAATCATGATAAAAACTTGGCTTACGGTATCATGAAATGTAAAACCTAGGCACCATTGTGTGCATTAAATTTAACTGTGGGGAAGAAACTTGAGCCTACACTAAATAGGCTCCTCATGCCAAATAGTTGTACCTTCACAAACTCAAGACAAAGGTTATTTTCAATCACACGAAAATCCTAAGCTAGATGTGATCTAATAAAAAGGCTTTGTTTGTTCATGATGCTAGCACTACACCCACCAAAAAGTTAACTAGCAAAGAGGTCTTAGTAGTTGAGCACCTTAACTTCACACTTCTAATCATCCTATGTGGAAATTTCATATCACTCCCAATTTATTACAGAAGATTAATTGGAAAGTCCCCTACTTATAGCTTTCATTTTAGGGCCACATCATCATGATTTTTGTCAAGATTTAGTTGACCAATACGTGTGCATTCATGTCATGGGTAGTTGAGCATTGATGTAGCATCACATGGTTGGTTGTTTTTTAGATCAAAGTCCAATACATTTTGTTTAATTATGGGTAGTCATGTCACAACTATTAGTCATTATATAAACAACTACTGTCACAACTATTGAGCATTTTATAAACAAGTACTATCACAACTATTGAAATATGCTCAACTAGTGGATCCTCTCCCCTATTCAATTTACACATGACAACCCATCACACACTCACATGTTGTACAAATGGTGCATGTTGTGAGAATGCTTAAAAAGTTGGCGCTCTTACTAAAGTTGGTGCTTCCAATGAGTTGGTGCTCACTCTTGTAATCTAGAGATTGGTGTCTCCTAGGTTGGTGCCCATTGAAGTTAATAAAAGAAGTGTTTTGTCATGGTTTTGTTACCCTAAAGGATTTTCCACATGAAATTGGTGTTCTACTTGTTGATGCTTGGTCTTGCTATTTTACTTTGTTGGTTTTGAAGTTTGAAGTTTGAAAAGTTTAAAATATCTTATCACCTACCTCTCCTTAGTAATTTTTGTGTGCTCTTCAATTGGTGTCAGAGTGGGATTCCTTTGTTTTAAGTATTAATCACTTGGAGGTTGATCCTAATAGGACACATGGGTTCTCATGAAGGGCTTGCTACAAATAGATCTCCCTTATTTGATGGTTCTAACTATGCATTTTGGAGAATTCAAATGTGCACTTATTTGATGTCACTTGGTTTTGATATATTTAGAAGTGTGGTAAACGAATATATAATTCCTGCAACTCCTCCAATGGATGCAAATGGAAAGAAATCTTTTGAACACAATGCCAAAGTGAGGAATTTCATCCTTTGTGGTTTGGAAGAATCTAAATTTGTTAAGGTTATGTATTATGATACAACTCATGAGATTTGAGACAAACTTTATAAAAAATGTGAAGGAAATGATAAATTAAAGAAAAAAAAGCTTCAGACACAGAAGACATTTTGAGTCTCAAGATGTAGGAGGGTGATCCCACAATACTGATTTACAATTTTTGGGATATCCTAATTTTGCTGAAATCACATAATTTTAGAAAATATAATTATTTAAGCCTTGAAAAGTTTCATTTAAAGGATTCCAATTGAAGATGGTTTGATTGAACTACCTTAGATCAAACCCCCTTGGATAGAACCCTACTGATTTTAAACCATACATATAATGGAGTCTCCTTTACACCTATCAAAATGTTGATAAAAAACCACTTTTGATTTACCTTTTGGGGGATCAAATGAATTCATTTAAAATTGATTTTTTGTAAGCATGTAGTCCTTATTATAAGCTTCCCAAAAAGTATAATTTTAAATAAATTTAATTTTATTATTATATTTATTTTTTTATTTCTTGTGAATGTAGGTTTTTCACCAAAAATCAAGCTCTATGTTCTTCACATGTGGAAAAATAGCAGATTATCATTTTTTTTTTTTGAAAAATATCAATGCACTAGATATTGAAGTCTTGATCCAACAAAAAAAAATACATACAAAAAAGTTATGTTGTATACAATCCGCCTATGTCTGAATTGTAATTGGTTTGACTTTGAAACTTGATTAAGGAAAAAATATTCAATAAAACACTATGAAACCAAATGAAAGTGCTAGATATTGTAGTTACAAATCTAAATTAAAAAGAATTATAATTTTATCCTTCATGGAAAAAAAGTTATGTTGTATATATGGTGAGCATCACTCCTTAAAAATGGTGTTTACTGAAAAGAAAACTAGTTTTTGAAGGAGATGGAAAAAGAAGTGCAATCTGATTCCAATTTTTTTAAAAGATATATATTTAGAATATATAGACAAAATGCCACAAATCAATAGTTTGCATCATCTTCAAATTTCTCACGGTTTAGCCTCTATAGGTGCCTGGAAGTGAATATTTAGTTAGAAAAAATCAGTTCAGTGTCCAGTTTGGCCAAAACTTGTCAACTAGTATTGTGGGATCACCCAAAAAGATGAAAACATTGCTGCTTATTTTGTGTGTAGATGAATTTTTCAAAAAAATCAAAGGCCTAGGAGATAATGTTGAGGAGTCTATGATTGTCCAAAAAATCTCAAGGTCTCTTCCTTTGCACGTTTTGATGTGAAGGTCTCAACAATTGAGGAGATGAAGGAACTTGAAAAATTGATATTTGATGAGCTTCATGGTATTCTCACAGACTATGAGGTGAGAAAAATTCCTAATCAATCATTCAAAAAGGAGGAAACCTTCAAAGTTTCAAAGAAGGGAAAAGACAAGGAGCTTACAACTAGTGATAGTTTAGATGAATATTCAAATTTTGATGAAGCACACTTCATAAGGAAATGGAAGAAGGGTTTAGGAAGGTACAAAGGAAAGTTGTCTTTCAAATGCTTTAACTATGGTAAGATAGGACACTTTGCATCCAAATGTCCTTATGAGAAGAATGAGGATAACGATTGTGAAAAGAAGTTAAAACATTTCAAAAAGGGGTATCAAGGTAAGAATAATAAGTTTAAGAAATCTACAAAAAGTTTATATTCAAAATATCACAATAGATCAACAAATGATAGTGATGAAGTTTCTTTAGTAGAAGAAATCTTATTTATGGCTAAATAAGAAAATGTGCCTGAGATTGAAGATGAAGAATAGAAGAGCAATATGATGAAGGAGAAGTAGATCTTGAAGAACTTGTTAGTGCTCTAAGTGAAATAAAAAAACTTAGAAAGAAGACAATGATTCAAAGATAGAGACATCACAGGCTCTTGAAGAAGTAGAAAAATTGATTGTTGATTTGAAGGTTTAGATTGAAGAAGCTAGAAATATTGAAGATGCTAGAAATCTGCTCAAAATGAAAGAAGAAAATTATGAGACTTGCTTAAATAAAAAAAAAATTCTCTAAGAAAAAAACATGAAAAGATTATGTCTTAACTAAATAGATAAATCAAAAAGGAGAGTGTTGTCGTATTAGAAAAAAATGTCAATTCACATAAACCTTCAATTGATAAGAGTGGAGTTGGATTTGAAGAAGGTCAAAGTTCCAAGACTGCAAAAGAACAACAAAAGAACAACTTTGATAGCACAAAAGGTTCACAATAAAAAATAAAAAACAACACCTTCATAAGACCTCCTATCTCAAGGCAAGATCACATGACTAGGTTTAACAATTCTATATTTTATGGTTATTGTTTTTCATGCAATCATTTTGGTCTCAAGGTAGTGAACTATAGAGTTTATGCAAGAAATGATTTCACATTTATGAATAGAAATTTTTTTTCTCCTTTGATGAATTGTAAAGGTATATGTTACGGATGCAATAATTTTGATCATATAGAAAAGACTTGTAGAATAAATTTGACAAAATATTTCAATAAAAGTAAAAAGAAAGAGCACCAAGTGATTGAAAAAGTTGTTAAGAAAGTTTGGAGGAAGAAGAAAGGTTAAAAAAGAGAAGTTGGGAGTGATTTCACTCCATCCTTGAGAAGGTGTTTAGACTCAAGGGGAGATTTCATTGTTACATTTTATCAATATCAGCTCAGTTATGCAGGTTGGTTTAGCTTTTCATTGATGTAAAATGGAGAGTAATGAGGTAGGGGAAGCAATACATGTTTCAATATGGGTTTCAGTGTAGATTGGTTTTAGGAGGTGTTGCCAGGAGTAGTATTGGTTTTTCTTTTAGATCATGTTTTTTGAATATCTAGAATACTAAGAGAGGGGGGTGAATCAGTATCCATAAAACCATTCAAATAAAATCCATCTAAACATTATCACAATTCTCACTAAATCAGCAAGAGAGAACATGAAAAAAAATCAGTGCATCAACGCACATGAACACCAAGATTTTTATGTGGAAACCCAAAATGGGATTCAAAACCATGGTGAGGATTAACTCACAATATATTATATCTAGATACGAGATATTACAAGGATCACTACCAGGACTCACTGTCCTTGAAAGGATCACATCTTGAATACAAAAGATGGCTAACCACCAAGATAACAAAATTGTGGCTCACTGCCAAAAGTATGAACTGATAAAATACACCTTTTGTATGTAGGGTTCAGTTCTAATGAAGCTTTAAATAAGAAGTACTACTTCTCACAATAGTTGCTTAAAAATTCTATTTTGATCCTCAACTGTCAAAACATTTAGGCTCACATCTTTACTTATCCCTTGATCCTCTTTGCACTTCACCATACTTCTCTTCCTTTTGTTGCAAGTATGAGCAAGTTTGGTGGTGTTGTCATTGATGTCAACACAATTCAGAATGTTACAGATTGTGCATGTATAGTTGAGATGTTTTGAGTACATGGAGCTATCCTTATGATGTTACAGATGTGTTGAAATGATGAGTTACCAAGTGCTTTTTAGAAAATTAATAATGAGTGAAGTTAGAAGTATGTATGTGTTCAGAATGTGCTCTTTTGTGTGCTCCACATTTCTTCTACGTTGCTCCTATTCTTGTGTGGATCTGAAGGGTTGTTGTTGGAGATTTGTTGGTGTCATCTCCTAATTTGTAGTTTTTGGATTAATGGAGTCTGAAAGTTATGTTCACCGGTGTGTGAATTGGTTTGATAAAGTTGCTTGTCTGTGGACTGGGACAAATATTTTTGCTCCACAGTCCTCTGCTATTTTTTTTTTAGGTCTTTTGGATTTGGAATATGTCTTGTAATGGTGTTCTCTTGGTTTTGGAAATGATGTTCGTGGATTGTTGCTTGGGAAGTTGAGTTTCAGAGTTGTATGTTTTTGCACAGTCCATATGGACTAATGGAAGGTGTTCTATGTTTGAAGGTTGTTGCACCTACTGTGGATGTGTATGAAGGTTTTTGAGATATGTTCTCATGTATGATAAAGAGAGTTACACCATTTGTGTGTTATCTTCTTGTTGGGAAGTTTGTACTCAAATGTTCATTTGTGTTTTCATTAGGTTTGGCCAACCTAGTGTTTACACTTCATATCAATTAAGGAAGTGTGTGGTCAATCCAAGACATTGATTTTTGGTCTTGGTTAAGTGGTTAAGTGGTCCATCTCATTCCTTTCCACCGCTGGAATGTTGAGTTGCCAACCTTATTTGAATTTATGAAATGAAGCGTGTGTGGTCAACCTTGGAGAAAGTTTCTAAGGTTGAAGATGGTATAAATGCAAGTTGAGCTACGAAGAATTAAATCATACAGAAATAATGAAGTAAGCCACAAGTGTAGAACAGAGTTGAGCAAAAGTGAATTGAGGCAACAATACTTTATTGTGTTAGATTCTTGAAAACAGTGAGCTAAAGGTTTTTGTAATCTTCTAATCAAGGCTGCGAATGTGTGTAAATTGTTGTGGTGGATCTTTTTGTTATCTTTTGTATCTATAGGTAGTGAGCCTCCCTGTTGGATAGTGAATCCTTTCTGTAGGAAGTGAGCCTTTGTATTCGAGTAGTGAGCCTTTGACAGTGAGCCTCTTGTATTTGGTTTTGGTATCACTTTATATTGTGAGTTAATCCTCATCGTGGTTTTTCCCTTATTGGGTTTTCCACGTAAAATCTGGTGTTCATTGTGTTGATTTTTCTTTCTGTTATTAGCATTTCATGTTCATACTTAATAACAATTTAGTGTGGTTGTGAGGTTGATAAGTATTTGAAGTTTTGTGATTGAATTTGGTGACAATTGATTCACCCCCCTCTCAGTTGTCATGCGCCTTTTAACAATTGGTATTAGAGCATTGGTTCCTTAGTGTAGAGCTTAACTGCTTAAGGTAGATCCCATGGCGCATAAGTTGGCAATCCCTATGTTCGATGGATTTGATTACAATGACTGAAAAGTGAAAATGAGAGGATATATTATCTCTCTTGGTTAGAAGACCTGGAAGGCTATTGAGATGAAGTATGTTGCACCGACGAGTGGTCTTACTACTGTAGATGAGGTTTATACTTATGAGGAGGATGAAAAAATGAGGTATGCTATTTACAATGCTTTATCCAAAACTAAGTGAACAAAAGTTATCTCTCTAGTCACTGCTTATGAAGTTTGGAAGAAGTTGGAAGATCATTATGAAGGAAATGATAGGGTGAAACTAAGGAAATTGACAGCAAAATGTAGATATGAGAATATGAAAATGGAAGAAGGAGAAGATATTGCAAGCTATTTTTAGAGGATTGATCTGGTAGCAAATAAAGTTAGAAATCAAGGGGGTACTTTGGCTGATGAAGATATAATTGAGAAGATTCTAATGACCCTACTAGAGTGTTATAGTGACAAGGTTTTAGTTATTGAGGAAACATATGATCCTAAGAAATATACTAAAGAAGATCTATTTGGCGCCTTGACTACATTTGAGATGAGAAAGTTTGGAAAGGAGGAAAAGAGAGAAAAAACATTTAAAGCAACAAAGATTGAAGGTGATCCAGATAGTGATGGTTCAGATGAGTTGGAAGAAAAATTTACTAGGAAGTTGAAGAAAGGTATCAATAAGTATAAAGGTATGTTTCCCTTTAAGTGTTTATGTTGTGATCATATCGGTCATTATGCTTCAAGATGTCTAAATATATTTGTACATAAGAAGAATAGAGATCATAAAGATAGAAAGGATAAGAAATACAAAAAGTTGTACTATGCTAGAGAAGAAGTTGGAATCTCTAATGATGAATCTGATTATGAGGGTGATGATATTGAATGCTTATTTTTAGCTTTGGAGAGTAAATTTGTGTCTGCTAACTCTGTAAAATGTGCAAGAAAAAGTGATTCAAAGAACAAGAAGGATGATATGGAGGGTACTTTGGTCACCACATTTCATGCTAGATAGGATGAAGACTATTGAGTGATTCATAGTGGATGTTCTAATCACATGATCAGAGATAAAAGTAAGTTCACTAAATTGAAAAGTGTAATGGTGGTTTGGTCATGTTTGGTGATGATTCTAGAGAAAAAATTGTTGGGAAAGGTATAATTAGTTTTGATGGAATTCACAACACTGATGATGTATATTATGTAAAGGGATTAAGGAATAACCTATTGAGTATTGGATAGATGTGTAGCAAAGGTTTCAAACTTGTGTTTCAAGATAATATATGTGAGATCAGAAAAGGATCCGGAGCTATGGTTGTTGTAGGAAGGAGAACAAATGGAAACATCTATCAACTTAAGGGTGTTGATGGTCAATGCCTTGTATCTCAAGTTAATGAAAGTTGGATATGGTACCAGAGAATGGGACATGTAAACTTTGATAATCTAGCCAAGATTAGTTCAAGAGATGTTATCTGAGGTTTGCATAAAATCATAAATCCTTCTAATACTATCTACATAAGTTGTCAGTTAGGGAAATAGACAAGATGTAGTTTCAAAGAAAAAGAGAAAACTACTACTGAAATGTTCGAATTAATTCACACAGACCTTTGTAGTCCTACTAGAATAGGAAGCCTAAATGGTGATAGGTATTTCATGCTCCTTATTGATGATTATTCTCAAATGACATGGGTGTTGAGATTATGGATGCACAGTCCCTAAAGCTACTGTCTTGAATGGAGGACCTTTGAGCTAGGAAAGATGATCAACCACAAAGAAAGTGTTGCAACTAGGCATGCACAAAGGAGATTCTATATTGATATGATATAATTGATATTTGATATGTTACAAATGAATAAGTTGCTTGATTATATAGGCAATAATGAAAACCTAAGATGCAAGAGATGTTGACATGTGTCATAATCTAAGAACATGTGACAACATGTGAACCCTAACTAACTAGATAGAGATAAGTTATAGAAGGAAAACTCATCTTCTAGAAGGAATCTTATCCCTAAAAATAAGGAATGGAATATTATCCCATTTTATTAAATGATTTATTAAAAATGCAACCTAGGACTAAATGAAATATGACCTAAGTTAACTTATGCTGGTGTAATAATTAATTAATTAATTACACTAACAATGGGTTTCTTTTCTTAGAAAGAAGACTTAGGCTCTGGATAGGTTTAAAGTGTTCAAAGCAAGAGTAGAAAATGAAGTGAACCTAAGAGTCAAATGTTTGAGATCTAATAGAGGTGGAGAATTCACTTCTAGTGAGTTTAATGTATTTTGTGAAGAGCATGGCATAAAGAGATACTTTTCTACTCCGAGAACCCCTCAGCAAAATGGAGTGGTTGAGAGAAAGAACCAGACTATATAGGAAGCTACAAGAACCATGATGAAAGAAGAAAATGCACCTGATGTGTACTAGAGAGAGGAAATGCAAACTATTGTTTATGTTCTTAACAGAGTTCAGATCAGAGGCAACAACACAAAGACTCCTTATGAGTTATGGACTGGTAAGGATCCTACTGTGAAATACTTTAAGGTGTTTGGAAGTAGATGTTACATTAAAAGAGATAATGAGAATCTTGGGAAGTTTGATGCTAGATGTGATGAAGGTATTTTTCTTGGGTATTCAACTACCAACAAAGCATATAGATTTTTTAATAAAAGATTGAGGAAGATTGTTGAGAGTGCTAATGTGAAGGTTGATGAGGATATGCACATACCTATTGATATAAGTGAAGTTGAAATTGATGATCCTAAAAGTGCACTAGTACCTAAAGAGAATAAGGAAGAGGAAGAAGAGAAGATTGAAGAAGAAGAAGAAGAAGAAGAAAATGAACCAGAACTTATTCCTAAGAGTCCTAAGTATGCCCAGAAGAATCATCTAGAGGAACAGATAATTGGAGATAAAAGTGAAGGTGTGAAGACAAGAAGTAGCAGCTAAGGTAAATCTATGTTTACTTTATAAAATAGAACCTAAGTCTGTATGTTAAGCATGTGAAGATGAAATTTGGGTTAGAGCTATGAAAGAAGAATTACAACAAATAGAGAAGAATCAGATATGGGGACTGGTTCCTAGACCTGTGGATAAGAATGTAATTTGTTCAAAATGGGTGTTCGGGAATAATTTGAATGAAAATGGTGAAGTTATAAGAAATAAAGAAAGACTTGTATGCAAGGGATCATCACAAGTTGAAGGCATAGAATTTGAAGAGACATTTTCCCCGGTGGAAAGAATGGAAGCTATTAGGTTGTTTTTGGAATTTTATGCCCACAAGGACATCAAAGTATATCTGATGGATGCCAAGTTTGCATTTCTAAATGGTGAACTGGAAGAATTATACATGGAACAACTTGAAGGATTTTAGTGATCAGACAAACTGGATATGGTTTGTAAATTGAAGAAGGTATTGTATGCACTGAAACAAGCTCCTAGAGCATGGTACGCAAGATTGGATAGATACCTAACACAACAAGGATTCAACAAAGGCTTTGCTGATCAATCTTTACTTCAAAATTCAAGGTAAAAAAATGTTGATAGTAGTAGTATATGTTGATGATATCATATTTGGAGGAAATGAAGGTATGTGTAAGAGATTTCTAGAGGAAATGCAAAAAGAATTTGAAATTTCCATGATTGGTGAATGGAATTTCTTTCTTGGTCTACAAGTAAATCAAACTGATAAGGGGATATTCATTTCTCAATCAAAATATGTGAAAGAGTTGTTAAAGAAGTTTGGAATGGACGAATCCAAACCAGTTAGTACTCCTATGGTGACCAGATGTAAGCTGAGTAAAGATCATGAATCTACTAAAGTTGATCAAAGAAAATACAAATCTATGATTGGTGGACTATTGTATCTTACTATTACCAGACCGGATATCATGCATGTGGTATGTTTAGTTGCTAGATTTTAAGTAGATCTGATAGGGAGAGGGATTGGAGGAATCACTCACTAATTCCTACTCTTGGCCTTTCCTCAATAGACCTCCTTGGTGCCTTGCTCCACCAATCTAACCTATAAGTCCCTGCTCCTACCTAGGAACCCCTGGTTGTCTGACCAATCCCTCTACCATCCACTTGCTATCCTTCTTCCAAGCAAATCTTGTTGCTTCACCATGTTCTCTCCTTTGGCCCTTAATCTGCCCTAAAGGCCAAATAACCTCAACCTTCTTCAATGTTCTTGCAGGGGGTTTGAAGGTGTTTCAAAAGCCTCAAAATGGCCAATCTAAAGTACTTGTGCAACCACAAACCTCCAACCTTCCATCGCTCCCTCAAGGTTGCTTCCCTAGGGTTTGAAAGGCTAGTAGCCTTGAGCTCCAATTAGGTCTCTAAACAAGGGTAATTTGCTTTTCCCTCCTAAACCCACCAAAGGTTCTAGGTTCTTGGCTTAGGAATTGAGTTTCCCCTGCCCTCACCTCCAAGATTCTTGTGGTCTCAAGCCTGCTTAGGCCGTATGCTGTCCAGACACTAAAGTGTTCAAGAACCCTAGGGTAAATTTCACAAAGCTGATTGAAGACTGTCAAAGAATGCTCTCTCAAGATGAACTGTGAGAACTCTCTCCCAGTTTCCAAGCATTCCTAGGACCTTTCTTTAATTTCTCCAAAAATAATTTCGCTTAGATCTTTGTTCCCCTGCAAAATATAGAGCTTTTACTTCAAGACTGCCCTAACCAGGCCTGCTCTGGCTCGCCTAGGGCATCCATTTGCTAGCATCCAATGAACTCACACAAACCCTATCTACAAGCATATTTACAAGCATGGTGACTAGGCACTATTTCCAAAGGGCCATACATATTGTACAGAGGAAAAGTGCACTAGCACCACATTTCAAATTACAGTCTGGTTCAAACTAGAACTTGAGCAGAAAAGAAACTATTTACAACAAAGACTTATAAAAGTAGCAAAGAAAACTCTTAACCCTACAAAATTCTTGGGCACAACCACAACTACATTCTACAGATCAAAACTATATCAATTTAATCCATTAAGCACTGCTAAAATAACAAAAAACCAGAAAATAATAGCTAGAACGCTTTTTTTCTTTAACTTCTAAAAACACAGTCCATACAATGAAACTTCCAAGCAACCAAAAGGTCGTGGCATGCCTTAAATATGCCTCTACAACAAATTAGGTGGTTTGGTCGAACTCAAAGATGACCTAAAGACAAAAAATATAAAACCTCATGTGTTTTCAAACACTTTGGCTAGATTGGTAAAGATGACAAGTTGGGCTTTAAAACCCATTCATGATTGCCACCTCCCAATCCATTGATCATGGCTAGATCAAGTTTTATTCAAAACAACAACACCAAGCTAGATGGTCAACATGACCTCAAAAATATCACACCAAAATTTAAACTTCCTTCAAGACTTAGGAGCAGGGACCTATAGGTTAGATTGGTGGAGCAAGGCACCAAGGAGGTCTATTGAGGAAAGGCCAAGAAAAGGAATTAGTGAGTGATTCCTCCAATCCCTCTCCCTATCAGATTGGTATCAGAGCAAGAAAAATATTTGGGAAAGTAGCTTATAGGTCAGAAGTGGAGTCAAGTGAAACTCCTACCATGGTGACAAATGCACAATTAGCCAAGAGTGTTGAAGAACAGGAAGAGGATGACACGTCGTTAAAAGAAAGAATAGAGCAACTTGAGAAAGTATTGAACAATGCAAGGTTGGAAGGAACGGTACCAAAGGAAGAAGAGGCTGCAGAGGAAGACAAGGTCCCTAAACCTGACCCTATTTTGGAGGAGGATCGTTTCTTGAAGGCATTGAAAGCCCTGAGTGGAAAAGGACTTGAGGGCATACCACTGTTTAGTGGAAAAATGGATCCTGATTTGGTCATGGATTGGATAGAAGGCATGGAGAATCACTTTGAGTGTGATGGATTCACTGAAGCATAGAAGGTGAAGGTTGCTAAATCAAGGTTGAGAGGATCATCCTTGACATGGTGGAAGTTTATTCATACGGAGAGGGAAAAAGAAGGCAAAAAATCCATATCAACCTAGAAAGGAATGGTTGCTAAGGTAAAGGAAGCCTATATGCTAGATGATTATGAGATCCAACTTCACAAGAAGAGGTAGAGTCTAAGGCAGAAAGACCAGGATGTATACACTTATACAGGAGAGTTTCAAAAGCTTTGCTTGAGATCTAATGTGACAGAGGATGAAAGTCTGAAAGTGGCTAGGTACCTTAATGGCTTGAAGTGGAACATTCAGGAAGAGATGGCTTTACTAAGTCCTAAGACAGTCCACCAATGTTATCAGTTGGCTATAAAGATTGAGGAAAGGAACAAAAGAAAGCATGATCAGTTTTCTAAGGGTAGAGACAAAGGCAGAGATCAAAGAGGACAGCGTGGTGGTTACCAAGGTAGAGGTAATGATCAAAGGAACCAAGGAGAATCTAAACTCACTGAGCATGGAGGTGAAACATATTCAAGAGGAGGATTTAATAGAGGAAGAGGAACTCAAGGAGGTTCAAATAGAGGAAGAGGAGAAGGTAGGAGTAATTCTTACTTTGCAAACATGAAGTGTTATCATTGTAACCAACTAGGTCACCCTGCTTATAGGTGCCTGGAGAAAGCATCCTCTTCTAGCAATGAAAAGAGAGTGGCTTATGCACAAGAGGACACTATGAGTCCTAAGGCATCTGAAATCAGTCATATAGAGTCTGAGGTAGGAGAGAATCTAATGTTTAATAGAGTTTTGGTCAGGCAGCCAGTCAAAGAGGAACGTAAGCAAAGAAGAGCTCTTATTAGAGTAAGGTGCAAGATACTTGGAAAAGTGTGCAAAGTCATTGTAGATTCTAGTTCAATAGACAATATAATCTCAGAGGAGGTAGTAACAAAGCTAAAATTGGAGAAGGTACCTCACAATAACCCCTACAAGGTCACATGGCTGAATAAAGGGTAGAGTGTTTTGGTGAATGAGCAAGTAACAGTGGAATTTTCAATTGGAGGCTATAAAGACAAGCTAGTTTGTTATATATTACCCATGGATGCATGCCATCTGCTACTAGGTAGACCATGGCAATATGATAGAAGTGCCATTTATGATGGGAAAGAGAACACCATCTCATTCAAGAAGGATGGAAGAGCCTTCAAACCGCAGCCATTAACAGAGGAAGATGAGGGACAGTCAAAGGTACCTAACATCATGTTGAGCAGTGGCAAGGAGTTCCTTAAGGACCTGCACCAAGGGAATGAAGGATATGTGATCATGATGTAGTCCAAAGAGGAAGAAAAGGCTGAAAGGGCAGTCTTACCAGAAGCAGTCCAAAAATTGCTTGATAGACACAAGAGTATAGTCAGTGATGGAACACCTACAACTCTACCACCAAAGAGAGCAATAAGTCATCAAATTGAATTCATACCTAGAGCCTCATTTCCCAACAAAGCAACATACAAGCTCACACCTGAGAAAAACAAAGAGGTGGCTAGGCAAGTGTAAGAATTATTGGATCAAGGATTGATTCAAAAGAGCATCAGCCCTTGTGTAGTACCAGTTGTTTTGGCAACTAAGAAAGGAGGTAAGTGGAGACTTTGTATTGATTCTAGAGAAATTAATAGGATCACCATTAGGTATAGGTTCCCCAATACCTAGAATTGAATATTTAATGGATTGACTTAGAGGAGCATAGTATTTCACTAAGTTGGACCTCAAGAGTGGCTACCATCAGATCAGGATTAAGGATGGAGATGAGTGGAAGACAACTTTTAAGATAAATGATGGCTTATATGAGTGGAAAGTGATGCCATTTGGCCTCTCAAATGCCCCTCGCACGTTCATGAGACTAATGAATGAGGTGCTTAAGGATTTCACAGGGATCTTTGTAGTAGTCTATCTTGATGACATACTGATTTTCAGTAAGACAGTAGAAGAACATATGAAGCATGTGGAAATGGTTCTTAATAGGTTGCAAGAAGAGAAATTGGCAATCAACCTTGAGAAGTGTGAGTTCTTCAAACAAGAACTTGTGTATCTGGGATTTGTAGTATCCCAAGGAACGTTGAAGATGGATCCAAGCAAGGTGGAAGCCATCCTAAACTGGCCTACACCAACCACAACAATAGAGGTAAGGAGTTTTCATGGTTTGGCTCAGTTTTATAGAAAATTCATAAGGAATTTTAGTGGTATATGTGCACTAGTCCTAGATACTATTAAAGGTGGTCTGAAAACAAAGTTTAAGTGGACTCAAGAGGCTGATAAAGGGTTTGAAAAACTAAAATAAGAAGTGGCAACTCAACCAATTCTATTATTGCCTAGTTTTGACAAGTTATTCACAGTTGAGTGTGATGCAAGTGGAGTAGCAGTAGGAGGAGTACTTAGTCAAGAAGGTAGGCATGCATCCTTCTTTAGTGAAAAGCTCAATGAAGCCAAGAAAAAGTAGTCTACTTATGACCTAGAGTTATATGCTTTAGTGCAGTCCCTTAGGAAGTGGAGGCATTATTTATTACCCAAGGATTTTGTGGTTTTTACTGATAATCAAGCCCTGAGTTATATCAACACTCAAGAGAAGCTGAGTAATAGACATTTGAAATGGATGAAATATATCCAAGCTTTCACATTCACTATTAAGCACAAAACGGGACAAATGAATAAGGTTGCAGATGCATTAAGCAGAAGAATGCTGACAGTGCAGGAAATATAGCTGAAAAGCATTGGATTAGAGAGTTTCAAAGACCTCTATGGTGAAGATGAAGACTTCTCAAAAGCCCACAAGGTATGCTCTAATTTTTGAGAATCATTTTCATAGTCAATATGCTGAGTATACACTGCAAAATGGACTGTTATTTAAGGGTAACTAGTTATGTGTTCCAAGAGGATCAATGAGGGAAAATCTGATTCAAGAAAAGCATAATGGTAGTCTTACTGGGCATTTTCATATTAATAAAACTTTAGAGCTACTTCAAAGGTTCTATTATTGGCCTAAGTTAGCAAGAGATGTTAGAATATATGTGGAATAGTGTGTTGTATGCATGAAAGCTAAGGGAGGAGCTAGCAATGCTAGTTTGTATCAACCCCTGCCCATTCCTAACAGACTATGGGAGTGTGTGAGCATGGATTCTGTGGTAGGTCTTCCTAAGACCAAGACTGGTTTTGATAGTGTCTATGTAGTAGTGGATAGATTTAGCAAGATGAGTCACTTCATTCCTTGCAAAACTACTCATGATGCATGCTACATAGCTCATTTTTTCTTTGAGGAGGTTGTTAGGATCCATGGCTTGCCTCTAGGCATTATTTCTGACAGAGATGTGAAGTTCATGAGTCATTTTTGGAAGACTCTATGGAGCAGATTGGGTACAAACCTATCTTTTGGATCAGCTTACCATCCTCAGACCGATGGTCAAATAGAGGTGGTTAATAGAGTGTTGGGTAATCTTTTAAGGTGTCTAACCAAGGAATATGGATAGACATGGGATATGGTGATCTCCCAAGCTGAATATGCCTATAATGATAGTGTCAATAGAACTACAGGGAAAAGTCCATTTGAAGTGGTGTATGGGATGCACCCAAGAGGCATATGTGAGCTCAGAGATTTGGGACCATGGAAAATAGGAGTGGACATGCAGAAGACTTCACTCAGACCATGAAGGAGATTCATGAGCAGGTCAAGCAAACAGTCACAGCAACAACCCAAAAGTTGAAGGAGAATGTTGATTTGTTAACGAAGGATGTACAATTTGCAGTTGGGGACTATGTTATGGTCCACCTCAACAAATCCAGATTGCAGAAGGGCATGGAAACCAAGTTACAGATGAAAATATTGGGTCCATGCAAGGTGTTGGCCAAATATGGCAAGAATGCATATAAGGTGGAATTACCATCAGATTTGGGCATCTCTCCAGTTTTCAATGTTTTTGATTTAATCAAGTACAAGGGATTAGTCAATGATGAGGATCAGAACAACAAGGAAATATTCAAGGACATCAGTAATGTGACCCTTCCTCAACAAGACAAGCTTTAGGTAGAGAAGATCTTGCAGTCAAGAGTGCAAAAAGCTACAAGACATAAGGTGTACATGGAGCACCTTATCAAGTGGAAGAACAAGCCAGAATAAGAAGCCACTTGGATATAGGAAGATCAGTTCAAGAAACTTGGAATTGACCTAACATTGGTCTCTCTTTCCTCTCCTTAGTTGTTTGGGCTAAGAGGGGAGAATGGTGCAGGAGCACCTGGGAAACTTGGGTTTTCCTAGAGTCTTAAAGGAAGTTTAAATTTTGGTGTGATATTTTTGAGGTCATGTTGACCATCTAGCTTGGTGTTGTTGTTTTGAATAAAAATTGATCTAGCCACGATCAATGGATTGGGAGGTGGCAATCATGAATGGGTTTTGAAGCCCAACTTGTCATCTTTACCAATATAGCCAAAGTGTTTGAAAACACATGAGGTTTTATATTTTGTATCTTTAGGTCATCTTTGAGTTCGACCAAAGCACCTAAGTTTTTGTAGAGGCATATTTAAGGCATGCCACGACCTTTTGGTTGCTTGGAAGTTTCATTGTACGGACTGTGTTTTTAGAAGTTAAAGAAAAATTGCATTCTAGCTATTATTTTCTGGTTTTTGGTTATTTTAGCAGTGCTTAATGGATTAAATTGATATAGTTTTGATCTGTAGAATGTAGTTGTGGTTGTACCCAAGAATTTTGTAGGGTTAATATTTTTCTTTGTTGCTTTTATAAGTCTTTGTTGTAAATAGTTTCTTTTCTGCTCAAGTTCTAGTTTGAACCAGACTGTAATTTGAAATGTGGTGCTAGTGCACTTTTCCTCTGTACAATCTATACGGCCCTTTGGAAATAGTGCCTAGTCACCATGCTTGTAAATATGCTTGTAGATAGGGTTTGTGTGAGTTCATTGGATGCTAGCAAATGGATGCCCTAGGTGAGCCAGAGCAGACCCGATTAGGGCAGTCTTGAAGTAAAAGCTCTATATTTTGGAGGGGAACAAAGAGCTAAGCGAGATTGTTTTTGGAGAAATTAAAGAAAGGTCCTAGGAATGCTTGGAAACTAGGAGAGATTTCTGGAAGTTCATCTTGAGAGAGCATTCTTTGACAGTCTTCAATCAGCTTTGTGAAATTTAGAAACCCTAGGGTTCTTGATCATTTTAGTGTCTGGACAGTATATGGCCTGAGTAGGCTTGAGACCACAAGAATCTTGGAGGTGAGGGTAGGGGAAACTCAATTACTAAGCCAAGAACCAAAAACCTTTGGTGGGTTTAGGAGGGAAAAGCAAATTACCCCTGTTCAGAAACCTAATTGGAGCTCAAGGCTACTAGCCTTTCAAACCCTAGGGAAGCAACCTTGAGGGAGCGATGGAAGGTTGGAGGTTTGTGGTTACACAAGGACTTTAGATTGTCCATTTTGAGGCTTTTGAAACACCTTCAAACCCCCTACAAGGACATTGAAGAAGGTTGAGGTTATTTGGCCTTTAGGGCAAATTAAGGGCCAAAGGAGAGAACATGGTGAAGCAACAAGATTTGCTTGGAAGAAGGATAGCAAGTGGATGGTAGAGGGATTGGTCAGACAACTAGGGTTTCCTAGGTAGGAGCAGGGACCTATAGGTTATATTGGTGGAGCAAGGCACCAAGGAGGTCTATTGAGGAAAGGCCAAGAGCAGGAATCAGTGTGTGATTCCTCCAATCCCTCTCCCTATCAAGATCCTAAATAAGCACATGTTACAGCTGTGAAGGGGTTATTCACATATCTTAAAGGAATACCAAATTATGGCTTATGGTATATATTTTAAGTGCTTACATTGATGCAAATTGGGATGGTTGTGTGGATGACTAGAAGAGTAATAGTGGAGGTGCTTTCTTTCTTTGCAGAAGATTGGTTGCATGGTTAAGTAAGAAATAGGACTCGTTTTCTTTATCCACTATAGAAGTGATGCAGGAGCATCTAGTGGTTTAAGGGCAATCTTGCATCACCCAAAAATAGTTAAATTTCAAGATTATCATTTTTCAGATGTTTTTTATATTTTTGGATACACTTTTCGTCATAATGAAATCCCCAATTTATGGTTTTTATTTTCTATTCCTGGGTTGAAAGATATTCCAGTTTTAGTTTCCTAGATTTGCACCTAAAAATTTTCTGAGTTGGATTTGAGGCACTTAGAGCTTCCAGAATGGCCCTAAAACTTGATAAAATTATTGTAGTAAATTTTGAGCGTGTTCATGACTTCGAGACCTTTCCAACGGTTCAAACGGTTCGCGAATTGGAGCCCCAGATCAAAAGTTATGGCCCCGGGAAGTTGGCGCACTTTCTAGAAGATACAATTGCAAATGTTTATTTGAAATTTGAACTTCAGGTTGTAATTTTCGGTGCCAAACCACCTAAACTCAAATTTTAATGTTGTTTTGGCTCCAAACTAAAGAGGAGCTCTATTTATGGGTGAGTTTCTAGTATTTTTGGGTAACTTTTTGGGGACAAGCTCGCATATTGCGAAAATTCTGTAGCTTTCTGTAACTTGCATGTGTTGTAGAACTTGGGGATTTGAGATTCTCTACATGTAAGAAGCTCCATTTTCTGAATAATAAAATTATGCTCTTGTTTGTGGGTTATTTTCTGTCTCAGGTTGCGCCCTCATCAAGTGGTATCAGAGCGAGGTTTTTCTTGAGCATGTGGATGGATTGTCGATCTGAGGCCGATTCGCACCGGGGCCAAGTCATTGTAGAGTCGGTCAAGAAAGATGCCTCAAAGAGTGATGCTGGTAGGTATTGGTGGTGCGGTGTGGTGGTGGCATAAATCTTTGAGTACAGGACAGATGCGGTAGCCCTCCAGGGGAGGCAGTTGATCACGTTACGGGGAGTAGTTGAGAAGAGGGTTAAGCTTCGAGGGAGAGTGAGGATGAAGGAGAGGAAGAAGGTTCGGTAGAGAAAGAAGAAGCAATTGATCAATGCAAATACAGCTAATAAAAGACCATTTGGTCGAGGAAAGACCGAGCAAAGTCCCATTGATTATTCTAAATCTGAACTTGGAAGAGTTGATCGACTGGATCAATGAGCTAGAAGAATATTTTGAGTATGAGGAAATAGAGGACCCAGATTGGGTTAAGTTTGTGAAAATGTAGCTGAAGGGCCATGCCAGTATTTGGTGGAAAGAGGTCTAGTTGGAAAGAAATCGAGAGAGGAAAGTCAAGATCACGGATGGGATCACATGGTAGGCGAAGGCGGTTCATACTGTTGGACTACGAGTTAGATCCGTTGAAGAAATTGCAAGGGTTGAAGCAAGGAAGCAGATCTGTGAAAGAATATACTAAATATTTTCACAAGATAATCATCATAACGGGTCACACAGAGGCCAATAAGGAGAAGGTAGCCTGATAGTTGAATGGGTTACAACCAAGCATTCAGGAGGAGTTAAGCCTAGTCGGAATGACCACCATTAAGGATGTGTATCAGTTTGCTCTAAAGGTGGAAGAGAAGCTAAACAAAAGATTTGATGGCAAGCATAAAGGATGAGGAGGTCAAAGCGGAAGAACGTGGAGACCTCACAGAGCCGAAATGATGATGAAAATAAAATTGAAGATGTGGGTGCCAGTCGAAGCCAAAGGAATGACAACTTCTACCACCCTCATGATCAAAACAATGGTGATCAAAGAGGTAGAGGACAAGGGAGATATGGACAAGGATCTAGAAGAGTTGGTTCGAGGAATGTGTTTCCGATTGTGGTGAAGAAGGGCATCGAGCCTATGAATGTCACAACACTACCAAGGAAGGGTAGAAAAAGGCCAGGAGAAGGTTGTGGAAGGGTTGCACATGTAGATGAGGGCCCAATCGAACATTCGAGGATGATGCTAAAGGGAGAAACCTAGTGACTAGGAGGCCAGTGATTGAAGAAAAAGAACAGCGAGGCCCGGGAAGGTCTATTTCGCTGGTGCAAGTGTGAAAGGAAAATGTTGTGATGTCATTATTGACAGTGGGAGCACTGATAATCTGGTGTCAGAGGAGATGGTCATAACGTTGAAGCTGAAGAGGGAAAGGCACCCGCATCTGTATCAGATTGCCTAGTTGCAAAAATACCACAAAGTTTTGGTCAATGAGCAGTGCATAGTAAAGTTCAAGATCGGGAGCTACCATGATGAGGTACTATGATATCATCCCCATGGATGCATGTCACATGTTGTTGGGGAGGCTGTGGCAATTCGATAGGCGAGCTATACATGATGGCCATGCAAACACTTATTCCTTGACAAAGGATGGGGTTCATCACAAGTTGAAACCCCTGAAGGAGACCGAAGAAAAGGTATGCAGTAGTGCTATAATTTGTTATGTAGATGGAAGAAAAATTTTGGAAGGTATGAAGCATGAGCGTGTGTGTTATGCATTGATTCCTAGAGTGAGTAAGGAGGATAGTGAGAAGGTTCCAGAAGAAGTTTCTGGGATGTTGGATGAGTTTCAGGATATTGTTTCTGATAATGTACACGAGGGTTTACCACCAATAAGGAAGATCAGTCATCAAATTGACTTGATTCCTGGAGCCAGTTTACTAAATAAGGCAGCTCATAGAATGACTCTAGTAGAAAATGAGGAGTTGAAGAGACAAGTTCAAGAGTTGTTGAAAAGGGGTTTGATCTCTTTGGAGTTTGAGTCCATGTGCGATGCTTACGTTATAGCACCAAGAAGGATGGGAGTGGAGGATGTGTGCGATTCTCGAGGCCATAAACAAGATAACAATCAAGTCACAGTTTCCCCGAGGATGGATGACATTATGGATTGTTTGAGTGGAGCTAAGTACTTCACAAAGATAGATTTAAAGAGTGGATATCACCAAATCCAAATTAGAGGAGATGAATGGAATCTGCCTTCAAGACCAAAGAGGGCTTGTCACAGTGGTTAGTCATGCCTTTGGGCTGACAATGCACGAGAGGCACATTCATGCGGCTCATGAGCGAGGTGTTAAAAATTTTGGGAAGTTTTGTTGTGTGTATTTAGATGATATTTTGATTTCAGTAAGGCGTTGGATGAGCATCTAATGCATATTGGAGAGCCTCTAAGAAGTTAAGAGAGAAGAGAAATTGCAGTCAATCGAAGAAATTATAGTTTTGTGAAGGAGTCGATTACTTGGAGTTTTGTTGTCTCGTGAGGAAGGTCTCAGATGGACCCCGAGATAAGGTGAAGGAGGCTAATGCGGAATGGCCTACCCCAAAAGAACTTCTACTAAGGTGAGAATGTTCCATGGTTTGGCTGAATTCGCCATTTCATTACAAACTTGATGGTATTTGTGGACTATTTCAGAGCAATGAGAGGGGGATAGAAAGAATTCAGGTGGAGTGCTTGGGTGGCAAAATTTTTTAATTTGTTGACGAGGTGATAGGAGCAGCATTCTAGCCCTCCCAGATTTCAACAAGGTGTTTCAGGTGGATTGTGATGCCAGTGGTTGTGCCATTGGAGTAGTATTGAGCCAAGAAGGTAAGCCCATTGCCTATTTCAGTAAAAAGTTAAATGATTCCAAGTGAAAGTATTTTGTATATGATAAGGAGTTTTATCCAATAGTCCAAGCATTAAAGAAATGGAGACATTATTTGTTATCAAAGAATTTGTTCTATATCTTGATCATCGGGCCTTGTAGTTCCTAAATAGTGGGGAAAATTAAATCGGAGGCATATGAAATGGGTAGAGTTTTTGCAGAGTTATACCTTTGTTTTGAAACATAGGAGTGGAAAGTCAAATAGGGTTGCAGATGCCTTAAGTAGGAGACATACATTGATGACAAAGATGCAGATTGAAGTGGTTGGGTTCAATGAACTCAAGACCTTTGTATGCGAAGATCACGATTTTGCGAGGCTTGGGCCGACACAGGGAACACATTACGATTGGACAAGACAAGGTGGGCTGGATTTCATAATCTAGGATGACATGTTATTTAAGGGAAGTCAATTGTGTATCTGAAAATTTCCGAAAACCTAATAAAGGAGAAGCACAGTGGAGGAATGGCGGGACATTTTGGTTAGGATAAGACCATAGCCATTATCAATGAACATTAATATTGGCCTTAGTTGTCACAGGATGTAAAGAAGTATGTATATAATTATAGGGTATGTCAGATGGCTAAGGGAGTGAGCGAGAATTGAGGCTTATATCAGCCCTTACCTATACGAGAGGCCATGGGAGGATATAAGTATGGAATTTACATTCTTAATTTGCCAAGGACACAGTGAGAATGATTGATCTTTATGGTGTGATAGGTTTTTGAAGATGGCACATTTTCATTCATGTCAATTATGATCACGGTCCACATTCTTGACTTGTTCTTCAAAGAATTGGTGAGGCTACATGGTCTACCAAAAGTATTGTTTCACATCGTGACCTGCCAAATTTGTGGGGTACTTTTGGGAGGACCTTGTGGAGAAGGCGAAACCCGGACTAAGTTCAGTTCTGCACACCATCCACAAGCGGATGGGGAGGAGAAAGCGAGGTTGTTAATAAGTGCGGGTAACCCTCTTTTGAGATGTTTGGTAGGAGATAAGCAAGGGATGGGACTTGATCTTACCCGAGGCATAATTCTCTTACAACAATTATATCCAGCGAAGCATTGGTAGATCACCATTCTAGATTGTGTATGGAGTAGCCCGGAATAGCTCGAGTGAGGAAGATGGACCAAGAGAAGAAAATAAGTGCTGAAGCTGAAGATTTTGCAGAACACATCAAGGATATACATGAGAAGGTAAGAGAACATATTAACAAGATGAATATGCAGTATAAGGCTAAGGTAGATCAGAAGCGGAGGTATAAGGAGTTTCAGATTGGTGATGAAGGGATGGTCTACTTGATGAAAGAAAGGTTTCCAGTGGGAACATATAACAAATTTAAGATGAAGAAGTTCGGTCCCTGTAAAATTTTAAAGAAGCATGATTCATGGAATGCATATGAGGTAGAGTTGCCAGATGGATTCAACATTTCCCCTATGTTCAACATTTCAGATTTGACAGAGTATCATGAAGGTGGCGCAGAGAAAGTACCAATGATGGAACAGTGTGGGATTCCAGCATCTACTTCCGAAAAGGATGAGATTGAGGAAATCTTGGATAGTCGTGTGGGAAGGAGTACCAGAAACAGGCAGTATAAAGAATATATGGTGAAATGGAGAGGAAGGCCTGTGGAAGATTCATCTTGGCTATCTAAGGTAGCAATTGACCGGTTGGGTTTTCCTCAACCATCTGAGATGTGATGGGGTCACTTCTCAAATTACCCTAGGTGTCTGATGTAGGAGCATCCAGTGGTGTAAGGGCAATCTTGCATCACCCAAAAATAGTTAAATTTCAAGTTTATCATTTTTCAAATGTTTTTACATTTTTAGATACCCTTTTCATCATAATGAAATTCCTAATTTACGGTTTTTATTTTCTATTCCTGGGTTGAAATATATTGCAGTTTTAGTTTCCCAGATTTGCACCTAAAAAATCTTCTGAGTTGGATTTAAGGCACTTAGAGCTTCTGGAATGGCCCCAAAACTTGCTGAAATCAGCATAGCAGATTTTGAGCGTGTTCTTGACTTCGAGACCTTTCCAACGGTTCAAACGGTTCGCAAATCGGAGCCCCGGATCAAAAGTTATGGCCCCGGGAAGTTGGCTCACTTTCTAGAAGATACAATTGCAAATGTTCTTTTGAAATTTGAACTTCAGGTTGTAATTTTTGGTGCCAAACCACCTAAACTCAAATTTTAATGTTGTTTTGGCTCCAAAATAAAGAGGAGCTCTATTTATGGGCAGGTTTCTAGTATTTTTGGGTAACTTTTGGGGGGACAAGCTCGCATATTACGAAAGGGTTATTCTGTAGCTTTCTGTAGCTTGCATGTGTTGTATAACTTGGGGATTTGAGATCCTCTGCATGTAAGAAGCTCCATTTTCTGAATAATAAAATTATTCTCTTGTTTGTGGGTTATTTTCTGTGTCTCGGGCTGCGCCCTCATCAAGAAGTGGAGTATATTGTTGTAGCATCTTGTTGCACATAGCTTTTGTGGATGAAGCAAACACTGAAATATATTAGAATGACATGTGATGAACCTATTCCTATCTTCTATGAAAATACAAGTGTTATAAAAATTTCACAGAATCTAATAGTGCATTCAAGAACAAAACATATATCTATCAGATATCATTTACTGAGAGAGAAGGTATTGGAGAATAAATTCAGGCTAGAGTATGTGTCTAAAAAGGAACAAATTGAAGATATATTTACTAAGGCTCTTCTGAAGGATACTTTTGAGTATCTTAGGGAGAGTTTGGGGGTCATTTCCCCTTCAAACTAGGTGCACATGGAGTTGCATCAGTCCAGTGGATCCACATATTCTTCATTTATTTTGATTGATCAATGGGTCTACTCCATATGGGGAGTAGAAAGTTTTCATTGTTACAATATGAGTTGTATGGGTGCAATCTTAAGGGGGAGTGATAAAAGGTTTTGATCTTTTCCATTGATTTCAAAGGGGGAGAGAGAGTCGTGTGAAAAATAGTAGAAGAGGAATGTTGTGCAGATCTGGAAAATAAAGGAGAGTGTTGTCTTTGATGGTTTTTCACATAATGTGTTGCCATCAATGACAAAGGGGGAGATTGTTGAAAGTATGAGAAATTTTTGTGGTGTTGTCATTGACATCAACATAGTTCAGAATGTTGCAGATTGTGTATGTATAGTTGAGATTCTATTGAGATGTTATCAGTACATGGAATTATCCTTATGATGTTGCAGATGTGCTAAAATGATGAGTTACCAAGTGCTTTTGAGAAAATTAATAAAGAGTGAAGTTAGAAGTATGTATGTGTTCAGAATGTGCTCTTGTATGTGCTTCATGTTTCTTCTATGTTGATCCTATGCTTGTGTGGATTTGAAGGGTTGTTGTTGGAGATCTATTGGTATCATCTCCTGATTTGTAGCTCCTGGTTTGATGGAGTGTGAAAGTTATGTTCATTGTTGTGTGAACTGGTTTGACAAAGTTGCTTTTCTATGGATTGGGAGATATATTTCTGCTTCGTAATTCTCTGTTTTTTTTTTTTAGGTCTTGCAGACCTAGACTATGTCTTGTAATGATATTCTCTAGGTTCTATCAATGATGTTCATGGATTGGTGCTCTGGAAGTTGAGTTTCAGAGTTGTATGTGTTTGCACAGTCCAAATGGAATGATGGAAGGTTTTTTTTGTTTGAAGGTTGTTGGACCTATTGCAGATGTATTTGAATGTTTCTTAGATATGTTGCCATGCATGATAAAGAGATTTATGTCATCCGCATGTTATCTTATTGTTGGGAAGTGTGTACTTGAATGTTCATTTATAGTGTTTTCATTAGGCTTTGTTGACCTAATGTTTACACTTCATATGAATAATTAAAAATAAATTAAGGCAGCATGTGGTCAATCCAAGACTTTTCTTTTTGGTTTTGGTTAAGTGGTTAAGTGGTCCACTCTCATTCCTTTCCACCATGGGAATGTTGAGTTGCCGACCTAATTTGAATTTATGAAATGAAGTGTATGTGTCTAAGCTTGGAGAAAGATTCCAAGGTTGAAGATTGTATAAATGAAAGTTAAGTTGCAAAGAATTAAATCATACATAAATAATGAAGTAAGCCACAATTGTAGAATAGAGTTGAGTGAAAGTGAATTGAGGAAGCAATACTTTATTGTGTTAGATTCCTGAAAGTAGTGAGTTGAAGGTTTCTACAATCTTCTAATCAAGGCTTTGGATGTGTGTAAATTTTTGTGGTGGATCCTTTTGTTAGCTTTTGTATGTGTAGGCAGTGAGCCTCCCTATTGGATAGTGAGCCCTTGGTAGTGAGCCTCTTGTATTAAGTTTTGGTATCACTTTATATTGTGAGTTAATCCTCACCATGGTTTTTCCCTTATTGGGTTTTCCATGCAAAATATGGTGTTCATTGTGTTGATTTTTCTTTCTATTATCACCATTTCATGTTCATACTTAATAATAGATTAGTGTGGTTGTGAAGTTGATAAGTATTTGAAGTTTTGTAATTGAATTTGGTGATAACTGATTCACCTCCCCTCTCAGTTGTACTATGCATTTTAACACCTTCTCCTTCCACATTCATATCTATACATTACTTCTCCACACACCACACATACTCTACATTTCCTCTTCAAAGAATCTTATATATATATATATGCAAGTATACCCCATTCATCAATTAGGTCGGCCTGATTAGATGAAATAAAAATAATCAAAAACACTCTTGTCTGCACCATATATGATTTTAAAACATTTTTGTTCATGTAGTGCATTATATCAAATAGGTGAACATCCATAAAGTATATCTAGTCTTCTTGGTGTATGTCGTACGTTAGGTTAGCCAAGAGTAGGACTTCACCACAAAAACTCCAAACCAACATACAATCCTCAAAGAAAACACCTTCTAGATCTGATATTACATCAATTTCTCATCATACTACCATCATAGATACTACCATTAAAACCACAACATTATAATGTTCTCCTTAAGAAAATGTGTAGTCTCCCACACTGATATGTTGAGTAGAGAAATAGTAGTGGAATATAGAGCTAAAGTTTTCCAATGATAAATTTCTGATCACCACACAAGACTTCTCAAGATCCAAGATATATGTGTCTGAATGAGACATGATAACACAATTAAGATATTAGAGCCATATCTTTTCTTGTGGTGAATTTTAGACTCAAAAAACAATGCACTAGTCCATCAGAAAAGAACACTACAGTAGAGAATAACTTTCGATTAACTAAGTAAGCTTCCTATATAGTTGTCACCATGTTGACATCAATGACAACACAAGAACAACCAAAAAAATCCATATACACTTCATGCTCATGTTGCAAGACTCCATAGTTCCAACAATCCCCCCCTTTAGCATTGATGCCAACATGCATGCCAAATTGGAAATAAACAAAGAAAAACATCCAAATTGAGCATTTGACACATGCCAAATGTAAAAAGTGATTTAAAATCCAAAAAATGTATTTCAACCTCCATTTTTTGTTGAACCCATGGCTTTCCTTGGATTTTTCTTCTTTGCAACTTGCTCTCACCAAATCTCTTCCATTTTTTGCACTCTTAGCTTGCAATTCATCACAAGGATGCTGCCAACACGTTAGAGAGGTCAAATATTGTGAAGATATATGTATTTTTATTCTATTTATTTCAAATTTGATTTACAATGTAGATTGAAATAGGTTTTTATAATAAAACTTTGTTCTAATTCTTAGGGAATGAATTTTCACCTCGAAACATTGAGAATTCACAATCACCCCCTCATGAAGAGCCTCTTATACAAGAACAACCTGAAACCCCTCCATCAATTCATAGGAATCCTCAAGGAACAAAATAAAATATTCTAAATCAAATTGAAAACTATATACACCTAAAATCAGTCCAAGCATTTAATTAATTAAATATTGGTTATTTAATTAATATTCGACTACGTATAAATAAATTCTCAATTTATTTATATAGTTCACCCTTTTCTAATTCTACAAATCTAAAATCATATTCTTCTAATTTAATTAAATAAACAAATTTCATAAGCTTGTTTTATTTAATTAAGTTTAATTAATCCCAAATTAGGAATTCAAGCACATGTCTACAACTTTTTATGCCACCTCATCAAGGTCACATGAAATTAAATAATTCTAATTTTTAATTAGAATTATCTTCAACCAACTTTCAAACACATGGCTTATTCCTGACACACATTATTCTTCCATCCATTTATCATGTTGTCTTTGGTAAAAATATTCCTCCATCCATTTGGCATGTTGTTTTTGGTAAAGGGAACACCTTCTTGATTCTCTTCATCTCCATCGTTCATCCCTCTTGTTTGAATATTGACCATCAATCGTTGCCACCTCACAAGATGCTTGGAAAATCCTATAAATACAACCCTTTGGCATTGTATTTTACATCCACATTTGAGTAGATTTATCATTCAAGAATATCGTTTGAGCATTAGAGCATTTTGGAGTCTTATAGTTGCATTTCATATCATGTTTTGTTCCATAGTTTCATTTTATGTCATCCTTTGCATCATAGTTGCATTTTAGATTAGCATATTCATAGTTAAAATTTGAGCATATGTAGAATCATCGTATCTTCATATCATAGCATTTACATTGTATAATCTAACACCATTATCCATTCATCATAATATCTATTATCATTTTCATCATATAGTTCCATGTAAGAACTTAATTGGCTTGCATGTTGAATATTATCTCGTTTCTCAAGTTGTCATTTTAACAAACATAGTGAACATAGAAATCTGAGGGCCAAATGGTTTATAAATCCTTGGGAATAGAGGACAATGAGACATTCTTAAAAGATTTGTTTAGCTGCAAAATAGAGTAGTTTCCTTGTTTCAAATCTTTGATATAATTCATTTCATTAAGGTTTTTGTTGATTTACTAAAATTTCCCACATTTCACACACACACAAAATGGCACCCATCGTGGGGCTAGACCCCATTTCTAATAGTTTTATAGAAAAGTTCATTTAAATAGGTTGGACGTGATGTTTTAGCGCAACTGGTGTTTTTTTAGCACATCCGGAAAATCTTCTAGTGCATATGACTTCTGTTTCAATGCATACGACCAATCTTTCAGCACATCTAAGGTCTATTTTAGCACATACAATCAATCTTTCGGTGCATACATCAACTATTCTAGCACATATAGGGAGTCTTTCAACACATTCATCACTTCTTTTAGCACATAGGTTATTTCTTTTAGCACATTCATAAGTTATTTTAGCATATACATGTGTTCTTTTAGTGCATAGAGTAGCTGTTTTAGTGCATTAAAAAATTCTTTTAACACATTAAATGACTATTCTAGCGCATCTTTGTAAATTTGAAAAAAATTCAAAATCCGAGAACTAATTTGTGTTTTCTACTTACAGGTACTCTTATATGCTAGTCAAAGACAAATTTAACAAACTACTGATGATTTATGTAGGGGCTGGAATTATTTAAACACTTTCTTTTGCTTAAGATAGACATCTAGCTTAATTAGAAAGGATAAAGAACACCATGCCTTCTGTGCTTGGTGAATGGTAGGCATATGCTCTCCCCTTAACTGGGTGACCAGAAAGCCAAACCCATTTTATTTTGTTTTATCTTTAGAGGGTTTGCCTTCTAGTAAAAAGTAATCACCCAAGGGAATGACCCAATTAGTAACACACTAAAGCGAAGCGACTTCCAACTGGGATATAAATGTGGGTACTTGGGTAAAGTTCAAGTATCACGAGGATTGTTCTTACAAGAAGGGAAATAATGGTCTCTTTTCCACCTGGATGGTCCCCCATGAATGGAATGCCTATACTAGAACCCTTTGTTGTAGCAAGGCCAAAATCCTTAATCTATTGTTGGTGCAGGAACGATCATTTTGAATCCATCCCACATTCTTGCGGCTTTTAGTAGAGATGAGAAATATGCCATGGGAGATTCATGGGTATTGATGCTTAGATACCCCATAGAAGTGAGTGCCATGGAGGGGAGCTAGTGGGGTCAAGCATCTAATCATCCACTATAAGTAAGCACAGCCAGAGTAAAATCCAAGTGAGAATTCAACAAATATAGTCATACACAACCTAAGTTATACATGCTTGATGTGTCTTTACCAATGTGTTTTTGAACAAGATTCAAACAAAAAAATCACACACTAGAAGTCAAAACCTTGATTCAAAAATAATTCTTTGAAACAACCAATTCTTTGACTAGAAAATAAAAAAAATCAAAAAAACTTGCAAGAAACTGTGACATTTTCCCAATTTAGCACATCCACTACTTATTCTGGTGCATTTAAACCCTTCTCTAGTGCATCCATCTACTGTTATAGCACATACACTATATCTACCAGCACATCTAGGCAGTTTTATAGTGCATCTATGCAATCTTCCAACACATTTATCCTCTGTTATAGCACATACATTGCATATTTTAGTGTATAGACCCTCTATTTAGCGCATGTAGGCTATCTTATAGTGAATTTGTGTAGTCTTCTTGCACATACATTTACTATTTTAATGCATTTGAGCAATCTTCTAGTGCATCCATTCTCTATGATAGTGCATCCAATTAGTCTTATAACACGTTTGTCAAATATTTTAGTGCATCTAGTTCCTATTTTAGCACATCTAGTAAACTCAAAACTAGAGAGTTAAATTCACCATATGTTTGTCTGTTTGAACCACAAAATCAAACCATCATTGTTGAAGCTGAAGGATATTATTTTCACAAATTTTATCAACCTGAAATAGATGAGGATCAATTGAATGCTTTAGCTCATCAAATGGAAAGCCTTCAATAAGAAATCTAGGATATGCAAAGGGAAACAACCACAAAAATATGTTTGTTGTTAGACATCTATTCTTATCCATCTCATAGAAATATAGACATGACACCTTCTCCACCAACAACTACATCATCCAAGTTCAATTTCTTTGAATTCTTGATAAAGTTAAATGAGAAACCCAAATCAAAGTCTTCAAACACAAAGGATATTGAACAATCTTAACATGTCATGCATCTATCTTCATCTGCCATAAGCCAAAATAAATCTCAGGTTTCTTTCACTCAAGTTAACAATTCCATCCAACCACCTTCTTTTATCATTTCTTCTATATCCAATTATTCATGTCAATCTCTTAGCCCAAACCATGCTGTCATAGACTCCTCTACACCTCAATATCAAAGCATTCTTTCCACTTCATCCAATGATACCAAAATTCCACAAGTTCTTCCAATCTTTGACCAAGACTGAATCTCTCAAGAATTCTATAATGATCCCCTCCTTTCACTTTTCATCCACGATGAATCCCTTCCATCTCAAGAGAAAAGAATCCTTTTGAGTTCTTCTTCCACCCCATCTAATGAATTCATACCATCTCATGATTCCATTGCATCCTAGGAGCATGATAATTCTTCCATCCTATCTAATGATGTCCTACCACCTGATGATCAAGATATGCTTTCTAAAAAATCTCATGATTCCCTTCCTCATCAAGATCAAGATATGCTTCCATCCAAGGATATCTCTTCATTTCATGAGGATGTTCATCCTTCTCAAGATCAAGATATGCCTTTCACACCACTACATGATGATTTCATATCCAATAAAGAGAAAGTTGCTCCATCTTCTACACCTTGTGATCCTTTTCCAAGTCAAGATCAAAACACTCCATCACCCCCATGTCAAGATCCTATCACACCTATACTATCCATCCATGAACCCCAAACCTACAAATTGGGATCCTCCAGCTTTATCCACTTCAGTTTATTTCCAACACCTATCATTTCATCCATATCATATCCTCCCCAAAATGGACTTGCATCTTGTTTCACAAGCAACACATATCCAATTGGTAAACGAATGTGTCAAAGTATGAACTACAAAGGCAAAGGATTATGCCTTCATGAACAAGGTATCCTAGAACCTCTTTTTGCTCAAGAAAACCCATATTACCATGTCCTTGGTTATACACCTAAGTGTCCTAGTACATCAAACCTACCATCTATCTTAGGTCCACATCCTAATCCACAAAACCTTCCATCTATATTAGGTCCTAATCCTAGTTCATCAAACCTTCCATCTATCCTAGGTCCATATCCTATTTTGGGTATGTGCAAGATCATCATGGAAAAAACAAGCTGTTAAGTGGCAAAAAATTCAGAAAAATCAGAGTTAGGAAACTTGACGTAAAAATTTGAATAAGTTATCTATATTATTTCAAAAATATGTAAGAATAGATTTTTTATCAAATTGAATGTAGTTTCTAAACTACTGGGTTTTTTTAAAAAATATATATATATATTTGGTGAAAATTATATTTGAAATTTCAATGCAGTAGTACTTAAATTTTAGGGAAAAAAAAAGTAGGTGTTTGTCTGACCACCCTAACCACAATAAAATGATAATATTTTTTTATAATATTTTTGATATAAGTAGAGGACTCTTGTCCGAATGTGATGCATATTTTTTTGTAATTTTTTTCCAAGTAAATAATTAATTATGAATTTTTTATTACAACTTTTAAAAAATATAAAAACTCGTATGTTTGACCACCTTAACTTGGTCAAAAGTTCATGAAATTCAATTTTTTTTTTAATCCTATAGTATGTGAAGCATAGAATTTGATGCATGTTTTAGATTCAAAAAATGTGATACCATTTGAAAGATATAGATTTTTTTCAATCAACCTATCAATCAGGTCTTTAGTCGTAATTCAAACAGAAAATGAATAATAATTATTTATTAAAGTTAAAGTAAAGAATAATTTATATTGGTGGAAAGATGAGAATATCCTTTAAAAACCCTTTTCATTTCATAAATTTTGGGTAAAAAAAATTTGTCAGCCACATACCCTACACATACCCATCATATTGCCACTTTTTGGCCCATCATGATCTTGCACATCCCTTCCTCAAGAACAACAAAGGAACACATCCTTGATGCCCTTTCAAAATTCAACCTCTAGCAACTCATCCATGATACCTCCATACCATTCATCTCCATCCATATCTCCTATTGCTCTTGGAAGCAATTTGGGTGCCAAATGACAAAAGCTTCCATATCAAAATTCACATGTATCAAAGGATCAACATGTCTCCTTGAATAGGCATGCAAAAATAAAATAAAATTTGATCCACAATCAAAAAGAAATTTTAAAAGGCCACAAAGTCCCATCAAAGAAAAAAGAAAAATTTCCAAGACCACAAAGGTCCATAAATCAAAGAAAAAAATCTCAAAGGCCACAATGGCCCATCAAGCAAATATCAAAGTCAAAAATCATGTGGATTCCTAAAAGTCTCATAGAAGCAATGAAATCTAAATTGGCACCCAAATTTTTTGAACCAAAAGCTTCCTCCAATCTTCCATCTAAAAACAACTCACCTTCTAAATCCATTTTTCCTCCAATCAACCTTGAAGAAACTTATGGCAAAGGTTTTACCATATTGAGAAAACAAGGATGTGACACAACAATTGAACATGACATTCATCAAATTTTAAAACAAAATCCAGAAGATGAAAACACAGTCGGGTTAGGATATCAAGATCCTCCAAATGACAACAAGCCTCCTTTAGAATATTGGAGACTTCGTGATGATGGCATGGTGATCTTTGATTACCCTCCTGATCTGAATGTCCTTGTTCCTAAAGAACAATCACTATCTCATAACGATAATAAGGACAACAATAAAATCATCTCAGGACCTCCCGCCCTAATCTCCTCTTAAGAGGTTGGAGAATCTAGTAAATGCAAGAGGCCTTATAAGTTACCAAAACTCATGTTTCCTCTTTGTCCACCACCTGAATGTGAAAGGAAATTGCAAATCCTTTTAAACAAAGGACTCATATTATTACCACCTATCCATAGGTTGGTGACCTATCCTAAAGATGCTAATGTTCCACATTGTGCATATCACTGTGTTCTGGACATAGAAGTGATGATTGTAGCCAACTGAAAGAAATACTACGCAAGTATCATTTTGATGGTGACAATTTCCATCCAATAAATCCATAAACCATCCTTCAACACCTGATCATGTAATAGTTGTAGAACATTCTCTTCTCACTATTACATGACCCCTTCCCATCACCTATCTCGGCTCATTCTTGTCTTGCACTCAGAGGGGGAAAGAAGTTTCTAGCCTTGTCCTAGTAATGCATTTTTCATTGTCCCTTAGTTACGTTATTCACCTTTTGCTTCTACCGATTGAGATTTGGAGGTGAATGACTTGCCCAATGGTTGACTTGCATTTTCCTTGCTAGTCTTTTTTATTTTTCTTTTTCTTTTTCTTCGGTGTGTTGGCATGAGCCTAATGTGTTCCCCCGTGATGTTTCATTTGATGTTCTCTCTCTTTGTGACATTCTTCTATTTGTACCTTCATTATTCTATATGTTGTACATCGCTTTCACTTTTGTCTTTTGTCTTTTGCCTGTGTTTTCCTTTTGGGGATGATGCAAGGAATTGAGATTGCAATGTCTCCTTCATGTTGACCCAAAAGGCCCCTTTTTATTTTTCTTTTCCTTTTTTGTTGTCTTTTACTTTTTGTTTTCCTTTTAGGGATGATGCAAGGAATTGAGACTACAATGTCTCCTTCATGTTGACTCAAAAGGCCCCTTTTCTTTTTCTTTTCCTTTTTTGTTGTCTTTCGCTTGTGTTTTCCTTTTGGGGATGATGCAAGGCATTAAGACCACAATTTATCTCTCATTTTCACCCAAAAGCTTTGTCATTTTCTTTCACCTTTTCATTTGGCTTGGGTTTTCCTTTTTGGGATGATGCAAAGTGTCAAGGCATCCTGTGTCTCTTCCATGTGGACCCAAATAGATCTTTCTTTTTATTTTTTTTCACTCTCTTTGTGTCATTCTTCTAGTTCTATGTATTCAGGGAATGATGATAGTTCCAAGCTCTTTCCAAAACATTGCATCAAAGAACATAATGACCCCAAATCCATAGATCCCTCATGTGTTTGGTGTTTTCATTTTGGGGGAAACTCCTTCCCTTTTCCTTTTTCCTTTCTTTCTCATGACGTAGCCTTACTCGAAAATGTATGACTTGGCATAGGGGCTTTCCAAGTTGGCTCTCATGTCTTCTTTCTTTTTTCATTTTTCACTTGCTACTTTAAAGTAATTGCTCACAGTACAGCGTGGAGCAATTCCTTTAAAGTGGGGGAATACATTGGCATTATAATTTTGCATTTTTCCTTTTCTTTGGTTCCTAGTGCAGCCTTATTACTTCATATGATACGTTTTTTACTTTGTGGATGACATTGGGTGTGATGTCCTTCATGAGATTGATCAATCTTAACATATTGCATTCCTCTTAGTGCCCTGATGTGACACACTGCATCCCCTAAGTTGCAAATTTTCTATTCTTTGATTGGTCCTCTCTTGGAGACATTAGACACAATGTTCCCTAAGTTAAATACCTCACATGAACTAAACAAGACTCCTTTGAACATATTTTGCATGTTGCATTTTGCATTTGTTATATGGCCACCTTGCATAACACAACTTGCATGCCTGTGGTGCCATCACATTTGTTCATGAGCTCCAAGCATACGAAGCTTTGCATGTCTCATGAAGCTCAAAATGTAATTTTATTTTGTGGCACCTTATTAAAGTTATCAGGAGGTATAACTATGGTTTGGTTGAGTGGGAAGCCCATTATGAGGCATGAATTTTCCCCATAGCCACCTGCGTGTGTGTGAGTGCATACCAGCCATGAGTGTATGTTTCTCACCTTTTTGGTATTCTCACCTGGTGGACAACCATGAGTTTCATCACCTTAGAGTGAGTATACATTCTCTTTTTCAGACAAACAAACTAGATTTGATCCACAATAGGATGGACAAATGATCGAAGCTTGATCCGACTTTCTTTCCTTTTGCCTTCTCTCTTTCATTCCTTTCCATCATTCTCTTGTGTGTTCCTTTGTGTTTATGTTTGGTTTGCCATGAGATCTTGATCTTGGGGGCTTGATCATCCCTCTTGATTATTGTTGTCTCATCTTACCAGCATGGGTGCATTTGGATCCCGCTTGATGTGCATGTTGGGCTACTTTAGTGTGAGTTTGAAGCAAGTTCATCCTCTCACTAAAGTGGGGGATTAATGTGTCACCAAAAAATGTATAGTTGGACATTTTTACACTCACTTGAGTCTCTCTCATGGACTTTGGCTTGATTTTTCTTAGATTTAATGTTGTAATGTGGTCAACACATTCACATTAGGTCTTGGACCCTTGAGAAACATTAAGAATTCTAGGATGTCTTGTAAAAGTGTTGTGAAATGTTGTTACCCACTTTAACACTTTTCTAGAAACCTTTTATTATAATTCACTTAAATAACCCCTTTTTATCACTTACCAAGTCTTATTTCAAAGTTTTGTAAAGAGTTGTAACAAACTCACGCTTTTCTAGACTTTCCATCAATAACTTGACCCTTTCTTATGTTTAAATGACCCCTTAATGCACTTTCCAGCCATACTTAAGTGTATTTTTTAGAATATTCCCATTGAACCTTATTAATATACTTTAATCCCCGACACCCAATAAAATTTCCCTAGTAGGACCAAGTCACCACCTGTGGCGACTTAGTGCCACTGGGCACAAAAATCAAAATAATTTTAATTTTTTGGTGGGATTTTATTCTCTTGACCTTAAGGTCAGCCTGCAGTGTGTAATTTTTGAGAAATATTGGAAAATCAAGTATAAATAAAGGGATTTTCCCCTCATTTTTCATCTCCTACAATCTTTTAATTCCCAATTCATTATTCAAGTATTTTCCTATTCATTGTCAAACATTCAAAGCACTTTCAAGCATCCATTGGAGCATATTGTTGCATATCTTCATATTTCAACATCAAGGGTTTGGTGAGTTTGTGACATTTCATATTATTCATTCATCATTCTCTCTTTATTTCATTTCATTATCTAGGGTTTGATTACCAAATCGGGGTTTGACCAAGGCAAAGCCCTATTCTCTAACCCTTAACCTTTTTTCCCCTCTTTGCATGTGTGTTTTGTAGGTTTTGTATGTAGATTTTTCAAAGAGAAAGGTGTTAAAAAGTGTTCAATAGCTCATCAAAGTCATTCAAGTCAATAAAGTCCTAATTGAATCTGAGACCTCTTTCAACCCATTTTCTATAGAATCTAAATCAAACACCTATTAGAAAGGGAAGTGTAGATAGAAAGCTATAGATTCCTGTCCTAAATTTCTCAAGATTCTCAAGTGGACTAAGTTTCCATCAATGGAAAATTAGTCCCACTGCTAGGCCTAAAAAGTGATTTTTACATTTTTGAGTACCCATTTGGCAGAAACTTGTTCTGGCAAAATCTCCCAAAAAAAAGACTAAGTCGCTTAGCTTAGCATAAGTGTCCCAATTGGTTTCAATAGAAAAATTTGTAGGATTCCAAAGCCTCTCCACATAACACTTCATTTTCCATGTGCACCTCTTCAATCTTGTTTAATTCTATTATTGTTTGCTTGCATTTCTAGGCCATTTTGCATACATCATTGTGTTTTCAAACAACTTCCATATCTTAGGTTTTGCATTAATATTCATTTTTTATCAGTTCTTTGCATTTAGAAATATTTCAATCATACTATCATTAATATTTAGTGAACCTACAAGTTTTTGTGGGATACCTTTCTCCTTTTAGGTGAGAAACCCTAGAAGTGTAAGAGAGAACCCTCCTACAAAAATTTGCATTTCAGTTAGATAATCTTATAAATATAAGGATATAAGGATACCTTCCTGAGCTATGGTTCCTTTCCTCTTGTATGGTTACTTTCCTCTTTTTTGGTTTAAAAATTTTAATGGTCAAATGATTTTAATCATGAGATTTAATCGTAATTCCAGTGATTTAAAAGGATGTCTTGTGGTTCCTTTATATTTTGTATGCCAGTTTATATATGCAAGTTTATGCATTGCTAAAATCCTTTGGCATTGTTATTCATAATTTTTTAGTGCATGTATGTGAATTTTAGAGCTTTAGGTTTATCCAACGTCAAATCATTTCTCTGGGTAACATCCATTTGTTCAATTTTCTATTGAAGGGCTTTTGTTGCCATATTGGAATTCCATTGACGAGCCTTCTTGTGCCATTAGAAATCCATTTTTCAAAAAGATAAATGTCTATGGCTATTCTTTATTTTCCAAAAATATTCCACCTATACATTTGTCTTTCACCCTTGGGCCATCCCATGAATGCATTCAATGTACTTCTGGGTTGTTCCCTTCTTAAATCATGATTGATATTCCTCCTTGGGTATTTCCATGGAACATTCATTCAGTTTAGATGGTAATGGGTTCAAAGCAGCCCACGACACATGTGCAACACTCTGGCTACCAAGCCTCATTTTAAGTTTCTTGATATTTCAAAATGGGTCCTTTATTTTTTGTTTGTTTGTTTTTGTTTCAACACTGTTTGGGGAGAGCCCTAGTTATGGAAACCCTAGTTTTTTTAACTAATACCAAATCTCAATTAGCATTCCTTGGGCCAATTTTTGACAAATGTTTAAAAAGTTTGTTGCAGAACCCAAACTCTGTTACCATTAAGGCTCTAAAAATTGTATTGGGGAGGAGGTTCATGACCACTAGCGAAAGATACTAGGTAAATTCATATATCACTTCTCGCTTTGTGGCATCCTTACTAGATCTTCATGCCAACAAGGAAATGATTCTTGAATTGACACAATGAGTTTTTAAACCCACTTTTCTCCAAGGATTAGACATGGCACTAGATGTTGCTCGATTAGGAGAGGGAATTCTTCACCCTTGTGACTTATATCATCCAAACCATACCACCATCAAAATTATTCATTTTTTAACAAATGCTAATGATTCAAATTATCAGTTACATCATTTCACACTAAAAATTCTTATGGATTTCTCAAGAATTTGTATCAACTCATGCTTATGAAAGATTCTAAATGGATTGCTCATTTTATTGCTTATGAGGCATAGGGAGCACAGTTTCTGACTCAGTTTTGAAAGCTGTTTATAATAGTATATATATTTGTAGATTTTTGGGTTGCCCTAACAGCTAGGGATAACTTGTCGTTTCATGAGTAGGATATAGAGGCAAATATTAGTGTAGTTTTCTTTACAACCATTCCAGATTCACTCTATCATCTATGTGGAAATTTTGTGGTCAATTTAGCTTAAAATCATAAGCATCTTTGTATCTGATCTTAAAGCAGTCATTAGTTGTTCATTTTGGATGTATAGAAAAGTTTGTGGAAAAATAAAGCTACTTTTATAACCTTTGTAATGATATCACTTTGCCTCATGTGAATACACTTATGAGTTTGCTATATCTACTTTATAAGAAAGAAGGCATGTCATTAGTTAACTGATTAATCTAATTAGTTTTATGTTTCCTCTTATGAAATTTCAATAGTATGGTAAAAAGGTTCAAAAGATATGTTTCTTGTAAATCTATTTCTTTTGGTATCTAGTGAAAGAGAAAACTAATTTCATTAAAACTATGGATGATATTGTTTCCAATGTTATTTATTGTCTTCAATCTTTTTGTTTAGTTAATCCTTAATTATTGTGAATTTCCTCTTCTTGAAATGACTACATGGGTTGGCTTTGGTTCTATGGTTTTACAAAGCTTGAGTTTGTTTACCTTATATCCTTTAATTTTATCACTATTTAGGTTGATTTTTATGATTCAATTTGCTTCTCTTTGTTTTTACATTATTACTTATTAGTTCTTTTATAAGAACCAAATCAGTTTTAGGTTTAAGAGCATGTGCCTTTCCTATGGTTCAGGACTTTTAAGATTGAGCACTTACCATATGCTTGATCACATTACCTTTCTTTGAGCTTCTTTGTTATGCTTATGTTTCTTCATCTATTTTCTCTTGGATTATTGTTTCCAAGTCCTTTCATGCCTCTATTTGTATTGCGGTTAGACAAATCTCTTTCTAGTTAATGCCATGGTTTGCTAATTTGTCTGTAGCCTTGTTTGTTTCTCAATATATGTGGCTGATTGAAACAATTTGTAATTCTTACATGAGTTCTTTAATTTTATTGAATTTTGATTGTAATTACCAATCTCCAATCTGGATTTCTGTGATGGAACTTACACACACTGTTGAATCACATTCTAGCTCGATAGACCTTCGTCCTTTTTCCTTGTAGAGTAGTAATATGTTTAGGATACCTTCTATTTCTATCATATTGTTTGTTGATGGTGGGAGTTTAACTGATCTAGATGTGATCATTATGCCCTTCTCATTATGGATAATGCATCTTGCTCTTGATAGTCCTTGATTTCCTCGGGATGCTCCATCCATATTTAATTTGAATTTTCCTTTTGTTGGGGGGGGCACAATTTGGCTTTATACCTTTTTGCTTTTCAGTCCAGGGCTAGTTGGAAAGATGATAGAATTTTTAGTTCCTTCAAGTTCTTCATCAGGCTTTCATCCCAACATGTGGATTTAGTTTTCCTTTGTAGCTTAATGCGAGCATTCAACCATTATGTTATATTTCTTTTGATGGTTTGTGTGATTTCCTCAATTTTTTTGGCTTTTTCCTAAAAGATTCTTCCATTACGTTCTTTCTATATGTTCCATATTAGAATTGAGGGAGTTTTTTAATATATTTTCCCCCATAGGGACTCTTTCTTCAAGTTAGACCAACTAGCACTTGAGTAAATCCCTTATCTTATTATTTCTCAAGGCCTTCCACCCTAATTTGTTCTATAACCATTCCCAACAATGTTCTACAAAGGGGTAGTTTAGGAGTAGGTGATTTGAGTCTTCTTCATTCTTGTAGCTACACATTACACATCTCCTTGGGCCTTCAAAGCCTATAGATTTCAATCTATCCCCTATTAGGATTCTTCCATTTAGTGTTGTCTAGGTGAATGCCCTAACCTTAGGGAGCACCACTTTACCCCAACAAAGTTTTTTGGTCCAATCACCACTTTCTTGCTTAATTTGCATCTGATAACCCATTTTAATTGTATATTTTCCTGATTTGGTGCCACACCAAATTATCTTGTCTACTTGACTATTTAGACTTACCAAAGGTTCCTTTCATTTATTATTTTTGCTAGCTTCTTTTTTGTTGAATCACTCATGGGGAGATCCACTGGGATCTACCATTGACTTCCCCTATTTGCTTCCTCCTTAACATAGTCATGTACACTTCTACCAATACTATTATTAATAAAATGAATATGGGGTGCTATTTCTCGGTATTCTTTTAATGGTTTGTATGCACCCCATGAGTCATTACAGAAGTCTTCTCTTCTCCCATTATTGATTTTCCATCTTATGTGGTCAGTTATTACATGCCTTAAGCTTTGCATAAAGTTTTGGAGATATGAGATCCATTTCTTGTGTTTGCTATTTTCAAGATCCTTTATGGTTCCGTACTATCCAAGTATTTCTTTTGCATTACTTTGCACCATAATATGGATGGATTTTGGTACATTTTCCTAACTAACTTAGCCCCTAAGGCCACATTTTGTAACTTTAAGTGTCTTATACTAGCTCCTCCCTCTTCCTGGGACCTACATACTTTGTCCAATAAGACTAGTGGTATTTTATGTTGTTAATTTGAGCCCTCCCACAAAAAATGTTTAAGTATACTTTCTAGCCCTACTGTAGCTTTAGATGTTAGTTGCATACACGACATTGAATATATAGGGATTTTTTATAGGACTACTTTAATCATTGTTATCCTTCCTACTAGTGTAAGCCATTTCCCCTCCATATTAGAGATTTTTTATTACACCTCTCTTTTATTTGTTCCCACAAGTTAGTTTGACTTATGCCCTTAATAAAGGCACACCCAAATATTTGTAGGGTAACACATTAGTTGAATAACCCAAAATTCTAGCGATTCCTCTTTGTAATGTTTTCTTTGTGTGGAAGAAGTATATCTTGGATTTTTCAATATTTATTTGTTGACCCAAAAAATTACTATATTCTTGTAAAGATTATCTTATATTCTCTACCTATTGAATGGTAGCTCCCCTTGTGCAATTTGTAATCCTCTCCATACACCTTGTTCTTGTTTGGAGGAAATGTGCCTACCTAGGGACTTTGCCATAATAACAAATAGAAAAGGGGGGATTGGGTCTCCTTGCCTTATCCATTGGAGCTTTGGAAGAAGCCACATGGGGAGTTGTTAATCAATATTGAATATCTTGTTGAGGAAATGCATTGGAATATCATCTGCAACCATTCTTGGCCAAAACCAAACTTCTCCATGATTTTGATTAATAGTCTCCGATTTACCTTATCGTATGCTTTGCTTATGTCCAAATTTATCATCATAATTTTCTTTCTCTATTTGTTTTTCATGTGGAAAATTTCATTGGCTAGAATGATGTTATCTACAATATCCCTTTCTAGAGTGAATCCACTTTGGTTTGCTCCAAAACCTTCTTGAGACTATTTGCTAAGGCTTTAGAGAGGATCTTGTATATGTTATTGCATAGTGAGATGGGGCAATAATCACCAAAATTCTCACATACATCCTTCTTGGGTAAAAGTAATATCATAGTAATGCTTAGATCTTTCACAAACTTTTTGTGTCTTCTAAAATCTTCTATTAATTCCCATTTTTCATTTTTTAAAATATGCCAGCATTTTTGATAAAAGAAAGTTGGATACCCATCAGGACCTAGAGATTTGTTAGGGTGGAACTGAAAAGCAACCACCTTTATCTCTTATTTTGAAAATGGTTTGGTTAGCATATGATTGTATTTTGGTGTAATTAGCTCGAGGATGTTTGCAAGGATTTTGCTATCATTGATAACTTCCTTGTCACCTTCTGGTGCTAAGACCTTTTTTATAAAATTTACCTACCTCTTCCTTAATACTTTTTTACTCTTGGATCAAGATTCCTTCTATAGATTGAATACTTGATGTTTTCTTTTGGGCCTTTTTAATTTTAGATGTATCATGAAAAAGCTTCATTTTTGCATCCCCTTCTATTAACCACACCTCCCTTGACTTAGTTTGCCAATACTCCTCTTCCCTAGCCAAAATCTATTCATATTCTACAATTTGTGTTTTTTCTTTCAAGTAATCCTCTTGGACTATATGTTCTTTAATAACTTTATTATTTAGCAGTGAGAGTTCTTCCTCCACTCTTCCTTTCTATGAGAAGACACTTTTGAAGACTGTCTTATTCTAGTTTTGTAACTTCTGCTTTATGTACTTCAATTTACATATAAAAATTAAAATTTTCATCCCACTATATTTAGGGGCCTCTTTCCACCATTACCAATTGCTTCAATCAAATCATCCCTTCTAAACCACATTTTTTCTATTTTGAAGTAAGACTTTGAGTTTTTGTTTTCTTCTATTAGTGACATTTTGACTAGATAGTGGTCTAACATGACTAATGGAAGGATTTTTTCCTCTATAGAATGGTCTCCTTCCAACCAGTCTTGAGAATAAATGAACCTATCTAACTTCTCTTTTATGCAAAAATCACCATTTCACTTGTTTTACTAGGTATAAACACCATTTTTTATAGGAACCTCTATGAGATTATTATGGCGAAGGAACAAACCAAAGGCCACCATTGAAGGAGATGCTATTATATTACCACCCCACTTTTCCTCTATTCTCAATATAGTGTTGAAATCTCCCCCTAAGATTATTGTTTGCATATTTGTTTGGGAGATTTTCTAATTATATTCAAGGTGTTCCATAATTTCTCTTTCCCCCCACTCCTGGTGGCCCATAAATGTTGAACAAATAAAAATCTTTATTGTTCTTTACATTCTTTATATTGCACAACATCCAATTTGGTTGCTTTGTAATTATATTCACATCAAAAACATTGCTTTTCCACAATATTCCTAAGCATCCTATTGTTCCAAAGGCTTTGGAGTAAGCCTCCTCCCATCCAAAGATATAAAATACCTTCTTGTTTTCCTCCTCAATCTTGGTTTCTTGTTGGAGAATGATATCTATGTCTGCCTTTTCTATTTGGCATCTATTCAGATGCCTTTTATTAGGGGCATTCAATCCCCTAACGTTCCATGCAATAATCTTCATGGTTCTTTCTATTGGGAGTGCTCTTCTCCCTTAATGTCTTGTTGAAAGTTCTTGATGCTTTTCAACCCTCTCTCATGGGCCAACTCCTCCCTGATTTTCTTTCTCAACTTTCTCCCTATTGATGTGTTTTTTAAGCACTTCTCAACATAGGTAATGCATGGGTGCATCACTTCTCTTGAAAGACAATCTTCCACAATCAAATTGTAGAACACTATCCCAAGGTCCCTAATGTTAGGTCTTGATAGTGCTTGAAATATCTCAGTTGTTTCATGTGATTTTCTAGAATCACAAGGAGGACTTATAGATGAGTTACAAAGTGTGGGAAGTTGGGCCTACAAATGGAGCTCTTGAGGTGCAAAAATTGTTGTTCAGATGCAGCAGGCTCAAACAATAGTTTTCAACTCCATTTTATCATTGGATTTGGCTTTACAATGTGCAATGAACCTTAGCATAGGTCACTTATTAAAAAAAAGGAAAAGGGTAGGGAAGAGAGGAAGTTCCTAGGCCTGAAACTATGAATGAATAGAGATCATGGAGGCTATGACAGTAGACAAATTCCCTAAACTGGGTTTTGCTTGGCCAAGAGGATCCTATAGTTACAAAAAACTAGTGCAATCTTCTAAGGACTGCAGATTTTTCGATTGTACACACACATCATTAACATGCAATCAAACTAAGTTACAACAATAAAGGAAGGAAGCTAAGACTAGGTTTGCAAAATGACTCATCATCAATGAATCACAAAAAGCATGAACTGGAAATTCATCAAATACTGAAACAAAAATCACCATCACCACTTCCGTTCAAGAAACTAACAACTAAACTAAAAGGGAAGTAAAACCATGCACACATAATGAGAAAACTCAAAAGAAACACCCATAGATCATGCAATGTTTCTTTCTATTGCTGCAAAATGTATTTACACTAGTTTTCCAACCTTTTTCAAATGAGGGGGAGACCCCTATTTATAGTTTTTCAAAGCCCAAATGAATGACTAGGATTGAATTACATTGTGTGGCTCAAATTTTATTACAATAGGGCTTCACCTACCCCTCATTATAAAGGAATTTAAAATACATCATTTGTCTCATTCCTATTTTGTCTTTTAGTGCCCAGGTGTTGTAGCAGCTTTATCCTCTTGTTGATTTCCCTTTTATTATAGCAGAAACTACCTAGAAGCTGCCTTCTTCCCTTGATGGATTTGAAACATTTCTCATCCAATCAAGTGCATCCCGTTTGCATATTTGTATCATTGTGGAATGGGTTAGTGGTCCTTGATCTGATGAAACAACTTTTGATGGATCGTGATCATTTGTTTGGAGGGAAGAAACATCCACTCCCTCCCACCACCTTCAAGGCCACCCTTTGCAACTTTGTCATCGCCTTCCTTGACATAGGCTTCCTTCTGATGTTAGCTCTATTGATGGGTGTTAGGGGGAGAGGCGAGCATAAAATGATTGGTGAAAGGAGCTATGTGCTTTTCCTTGCTCAAATTTCTCAATGGCCTCCCCGACGGACCTATGGTAGGTTACTTGAATCCTGCATACATGAAGTGTCGCAAGTGCTTTTATACGCAAATCAAGGCAAACATTAGCCAAATCTTGCAAACTCCTTGTTAGATCCATCCATGCATCATAATATTCATATTTGGAGCTCATTTGGACCATAAACATAAATGTGAGCTCAGGGGTGTGGGCGCCACAGGATGAAAGGATGATGAATGGAAGGCAGAAGGAAGGGAAGTTCCTGGACGACAACAGAGGGATGGCGGCTCGAAAGGGAAGTTCCTAGATGGCGACAGAGGGACATAGACCTAGAAGGGAAGTTCCCAGATGGCGACGAAGGGACGACGGCCTAGAAGGGAAGTTCTCGAATGGCGACGAAGGGATGGTGGCCCAGAAGGGAAGCTCTTGGACGACAACGAAGGGATGACGGTTCAGAAGGGTAGTTCCTGGACAACGACAGAGGGACGGTGTTCCAGAAGGGAAGTTCTTGGATGGTGACAGAGGGATGATGACTCAGAAGGGAAGTTCCTAGATGGCGATGAAGGGACGACAACCCAGAAGGGAATTTTTTGGATGGCGACAGAGGGACGACGGTCTAGAAGGGAAGTTCCTGGACGGTGACAGGGGGACAATGGTCCAGAAGGGAAGTTCACAAACTTCATAAAACTTAACAAAACCTTGGAAGTTCACTTAGGAACCATAAAAACATCCCAAATCCATAGGAAACTTGTCCCCAAAGTCAAAAAATGAAGGAAAAAGCAAATCAAATGATCAGGGACCAAGTCACCAGGAACAAGGCAAAAAGCAGAAAAAAGAAGGGGGGGACTTTGCTTCTCCCTAGATTTGAATGCCACAAGTAAAATGAAGGGCTGGGAGCAACATTTATAGGCTAATTTCCATTAATGTCATGTATTGATTTCATGGTATGGTGGACCCAAGTTAGGTGAGATGCGGGAACCAACGCTCGTTTGGATGCTCGGTCAAGGCTCAAATAGAGAAAATAAATGCGGAGCTCACCATGCGGGGAGAAGTTGGGTGCTAGTTGCTACTCAGTAGTGAAACATGAGCGACAACCCACATGAGGCAACCTACAGCTGCGGGTCCATGAGGCCTGGAGGACACTGGGGCTGTAGATGAAGGGAAACCCATAGGGGCACTTCTATGAAAGAAAAAGACTTAGCAAAACTTAGGTAGGTGAATTTGGTCAGGGGAATTTGATTGTTTGAGGGAACATGACCAATTTGGGATTGGAAAAAGTGGCACGTAAAATGAGATGAGAGCAAAGTAGCCCATCGAGAGCGAAAAGAGGGGGTCCCTGCCTACAACAAGGCGTGTGTGCAAAACATGCACAACACTCCCTTTCTTCTTCTTTTTTTCTTTGGCACATCTAGAAATTTTTCTACCATTTGTGTTATGCTCCTATTCTCAATTATATCGAGCTTGTTGACTTCTTCATAATCACTTTCCAACGAGAAGCCTTCTATCTCCTTTATTGGTTGATTGCAAGGGTCTGCCTTTATTTGTGTGGGTTCCACCCACCTTGGATTTTCTGGATATTAGCTTCCTCTATTTGTTTGTGATATTCTACTTCCTTTTCTGCAACTTGATTCTTGTGCATAGTGCTTGGGCCTAGTGGTGTCTTTGTGTGTAACTCTTGCGCCACCTTTACCTCATGCCTTATAATTTCTATATGGTTTATATCGGCGAATTCCTTAGGGCTTGGAGTCCTACTTTCCCTTAATTTTTTGTTGGTTTCCTTTTTTCTCCACACCTACTTAGTTTTTAGGGGAGACCCTTTTTTTGTGTTATTAGGTGTGTGCAAGAAGTTGAGTCCACTTTTTGGCCAAAAAGTGGAAGTGTTTTTCCTAATTTTCAGAATTTGACACATTTGACCTTAAAATATGAAGCACTTAGAGATGAAATCTTTAAAAAAATCACTAATCATAAAATGTAGTGCTCAAAGTCTAGTTTCCAAATATGTAATTTATTTCAATACCAAGATTGTACAAATTGAGTTTCAATAGGAATTTCAAAAAACCACTGTTTAAAAGTCACTTTTTTTTACCATACCATGCACGTGTACGACATCCATATTTTGTCTTAAATTATCATATTATTTAAATACTTTTGGGAAAATATTTGTGACTCACTAAAGCTTGTTCTTTATTTTTTTTGTAATTTTTTATTGAATTTTTTTTTGTTAAATTTGTATTAGGCAGATTTCTCATTTTGAAAAATCGTCGTGTACAACATGCATAAGATGACCTAAACTTATCATTTTTTGATTTTTTTTAAATTGAAAAGAATTGTCTTAAGTTTGTTCTCTTGCAATCTGTTTGTCAAAATGTTATGTTGATCAAAAGTTATTAAAATAGTAAAAAACCTTAATATTTAAAGTTTATGGACCATATTTATTAGAAATTAATTGAAAAATAGAAAAAATAATCCAATTGTAAAATAAATTGCATAATTAGAATCTGCATTGTCTCATCTAAAATGGGTTTTAATTTTGTAAAAAAATTCTGCAAAAAAAGTCATCAGCCATATGTCCAAAGTCGATATTTTTCTCCAACATTGTTAGAACCTTCAACTTGTAGGTCAAACCAAGTTGAAGGCCTAGGTTCAGATTTCCAATTCTTTTCCCGAACCAAAATCCTAGGTAAAAACCCGACCACAAAGCTAATAAAAATTCAAATTTTAAAAAATGGGATCACGCTTTATAAAACAGGATCCCATTTTATAATCAGGATCTCATTCCTTAGTTTATAATATTCAGACCATTGGGAGGGAAACAAGATCCCGTTTTGTAAACAGGATCCCGTTTCCCTTCCAACAGTCCCAACATTGAATATGGGGGAACGGGATCCTAATTATAGAATGGGATCACAGTTTTTATAAATGGGATCCTGTTTCTTTTATTTAAATTTATTGCAAAAAATTACTGTGAAGTCTGTAACTTCACATGTACCACTGAGAGCAGTAAAAGTAAACTATTTTTCATGGGCTATTGTATTTACAGGTGGTGAACTTGATTTTTAGTTGATTTTTTCAAATGAGGCATCATCTACACCATTTTTGAAGTGGAATTGTGTTATTTTGTGCTTGTTTGGAGGAACAAAAGGTCTTCAACTTGCAATATGGATTGAATTTTTCAAAGGAGGCATGTAGAAAACAATTTTTAAAGTGGAATTGTGTTAGTTTTCTATTTTTTTTGAGGAACACAAGAGGAAGAATTTTGTCCTAATAGGTATTCAACTTCCAATTTGGATTGAGTATTTTGAAGAATTTAACTATTAACATTCATTTGTGCTTGAGAATTTTATAATCATGGGAGATAAAGCTCGTAATAAGAGAAGGAAGACATTGACTCCTCAAGAAGTTGAAGCAAATAGAGAGAAGGAGAGACAAAGACAAAGAGAAAGAAGAATGAGAATGAAATAAATGAATGATGGTGGAGCAACCAATTCCACAACTATTGAAGATGAAAACATTGAGGATACCATGGTTGTAGATGAAGCTAATTTGCAAGGAGTCAATTTGGAGAAGAATATGATTATACAAACAAGTCCTACTATGTCTTCAATCTCTCTTTGAATGTTATGGAGAATATTTCAATATGCACAAATCCAGGTACATCTTCAAATCCACATGTTAGTGAAATGGTAAATTTGTATGTAGAAGTTTTATAAGATGCTAGACTTAATGATGTTGAAATTGATGATATTCAGAGAGATGAAACTTTTATAGAATCTGTTGAAAACAAAAAAGAAAATAATTTTGTTGCAAATGAAAAAAAAATTGTATTTTTGATGAAAATGAAAACCGTTTTGTTGATGAAAATGAAGATGAAAATGAAGATGAAAATGTAAATGAAAATGAAGATGAAGATGAAAATGAAGATGAAAATCTAGAATGTGATGTTGAATTTAATGAAAATACTTTTTTAAAAATTTGAAGTCATGGTGTTTTCAATAATCTTCTTGGTCAAATTTCTTGGAGGCAAATAAGAACACATGTGAATAAAATATACACCAAATTCTTTTATCATAAAAAAATTGTATTTCAATGTCAACTAATGATGTAATTGATGAGAATGCAAAAAATGAGGAAAGTAATGAAAAGGTTAGGCTTCTATGTTAAACCAAAAAGAAAAGAACAATCATTAAAACATGTTATGTCTACTGTTGCTAGTTCCATTCAATCTATTGGGAAAAATAGTCGATCTAAAGATTAAAATGCAGCAAGAAGAGCTATAACAAGTACTATAGTTAATAAAGCAACTTTGAATAAAAGAATGGTAAGCAATATTAGTGAAGTTTTAAAAATACATCCTAAAATATTGCTAAGAGCGGAAAAAAGAAGAGAAAGTATAGAAAATGATCCTATCAATCAATGTTGGAGTTTCAATGGACGACTATAAAATTGAATGTTGAAATTAAAGCTTTGATCGAAAAATATTGGCACGATAATACTAGGGTTTTATCTAATGCTAGAGATGTTTTAAAATTAAGGGTAGGGTCCAAAGTTCGCGATCCTCACCCAAAACACCTATTAGATACAACACAAACTGAATTTTATAGAAAATTTTGTAGCGATTCAGTGTTACCTGGTAATATTAAAATAATTCAAAAGTCTTTTGAAAAATGTAAACCCTGGTATGTAAAAATTAATAAGCAATGAATATCTTGTTGTTGTAAAATACATGTTCAATTTCGTTGTTTTTATGATGTTTTTCGATATATATGTTGTACCTTGCATACTAACATGATTATACAGGATTGTGGTATTGATATGCTACATGAAACAATAAGAGAGTTTATTTTAGGTTTGTTTTGTGAAAAATCTAATGATAAATTATTTTATTTAAGTTCTTGTATTTTTGGACAATGCATTAACTGTGGAAATCTCTCATTTTTAAGAATTTGTTTGCATGAAAGTGTTGATCATGATTTTGGAAAACAATTAGTAGATGTCAAAAGATTTAGTTATAGGAAAAGTTAGTGTGCATGCATTCATGAGTGAATTTAAGAATAAAATTGTACCAAAATATGTTATGCACTCTGAACATGCTCGATAACTTGATGGCCAATTTTGCGCATGTAGAAACACATTTCCAATTGATACTATACTTTCAATGGTTGATTTTGTGGAGAATTATACTCTCGCTTCACAAGAGGAAATTCAATCTCAATATTATAATTTAGTGCAAGTAGCTATGTTTGTTCATATTGTTTATAGACATGCAGATGATAGCATTGAGGATGATAGAAATTTTTTGAGGGAGTATCATTTTTATTTGAGTGACAGTCGGTTACACTTGTCAAAGTTTGTTCAATACTGTTTCAGTATATTTTATAGAAATTTAAGAGAAAGAGGAATCCAGATGAAAAAACAACTCATATGGTTAGATAGTTGTACAAGGCAGTTCAAGAATGCTCGAATGTTCTATTGGTTAAGTAGGGTTCACAAGGAACTTAATGTCCAACATATATGGAGTTTTTTTGAAGCTGGGCATGGTAAAGGAGAACATGATGGAGTTGGTGCGTGTGTCAAAAAAATTCTTGCTAGAGAACAATTAAAATTTGAGGATTCAGTAAAATTTAAAGATGCACGTGAGATTGTGGATTGGTGTAATATAAGATTATCTACACTTGGTTCGAGTGATTAATCTACAGTTCATCGATTCTTTTGGTTGGTGGAAGAAGAGAACATTGTACCTAGAGTTGATTGTGAGACAATCAGTGGATCTACTAAATGGCATTCATTTAGGAGTGTGACATCAAGCACATGGACTATTTGGACAAGGGAGCTTGCATGTTTTTTCCAATTTTGTATCTTAGGAGATTGGGAAGCATGTAAAAATACATAATGGGTTGAACAATGGGAGAAAAGATCGTTGACAGTTGCAGAAGCACATAATCAATATGAAAGAACTATTGAAGAAAATGATCAAGTGTTTGCATCTAAAGATTATGACCTAAGCATCTAAGTTATTAAATCAAATTTTGTTGGCAGGACATGTGTAGGTTGTTATTGCACCTGAGGGGAATGAAGAGCAAACAAAATATTAGTTGGCTTGTTGTGTGGAAACTAAGCATAAGTTAATAACACCTTGAGAAGATGATGATGGCTTTCATTATCCAATAGGTACGGTGATCCACTTAAGACACCCCCTTAAGCAAATTTTGATAACAATTTTTAGATCCCCTTAAGCAATTTTTTAGAACAAGTCTTTGATCCCCTTAAGAAATTTTGAGAACTTATTTGATGATGGTTTTTGAACATTTTTTCCAATAGGATCGGTGGTGGTTGTTGGCACTTGGCTACGCAAATACTTGAGAAGAAAGAATGGTCTACCTGCATTCGAAGACTATGAAACACATAAAAAGATTATACATTATTCACATTTGGTGGTGGCAACAAATATAAAACTAGAGTGGTATCATGGAAGACCTTCAAAAAAAGTGCTATGGTCAATTTCTATGGAAGAGCATGAGGTAATCATAGATGCATTGGAAAAAAGAGAGGATGTAGATGGTACAATGGAATAAGTAAATACAGGTAAATATAGTTTTAGTTTTATTTTGTCCTTTTAAATACATTAAATACATGTTTCAACATTGGTCAAGTGTGTTATTAGTTGGAATTGATTTAAATTTTCCTTTTATACATCCTTAAGGCATAATCACAAAAGGATCTAGTCCATGCAGATTCAACCTAGACAAAATGGAATACTTGGTAAAAACAGGTAATTATTAGTTAAATTATATTTAAATACATGTTTTGATTACATATTGATATTGCTTGTACATTAATAGTTAAAATTGATTTATTGTCATTTTTTGTATCCTTAAGCCATCATTGCATTGATCTCATACTTTGAAACAAAAAGGAGAGGATGCCTAGATTCAACCTACAAACATGTGTGGAATACTTTTAAATGCAGGTAGTTGAGTTATGTACATATAGATAGTTTTATATAAATTAAAATATATATGTTTGATGATTTCATTGATATTGCTTGTACCTTTTTGATATCAGGTGTGAAGACCTACTACATTCTAGCCACAACTTTGAGATGTTCTTGAGATGGCATATCCAAATTTTGTAAACATTGTTTTGAGATGACATATATGTACATACATACTTACAATTAAACATACTTATGTAACTTCTATGTATCAAATCAATATTCTATATATTTTGTTTGTTAAATGTGCATGTTTTCCTACTTTGAAACTTTATTTCTAATTGTATAATCACTAAATATCATGCATACATTATTGTTAAATCAATTATATCCTTAAGACGTATTATGACCCCTTAATACATCCCTTAATAAATTTATTATGACCCCTTAAGACCCCTTAAGACATCCCCTTTAGATGTATTATGACCCCTTAAGACATCCCTTAAGATGTTCTATTATGACCCTTTAGACATCCCTAAGACCCCTTAAGACATCCCCTTAAGACATTCTATTATGATCCCTTTAGACATCCCCTTAAGACCCCTTAAAACATCCCCTTAAGATGTTCTATTATGACCCTTTAGACATCCCCTTAAGACCCTTAAGACATCCCCTTAAGACGTTCTATTATGACCCCTTTAGACATCCCCTTAAGACCCCTTTAGACATCCCCTTAAGACCCCTTAAGACATCCCCTTAAGACATTATATTATGACCCCTTTAGACATCCCCTTAAGACCCCTTAAGAAATCCCCTTAAGACGTATAACCCCTTAAGACATCCTCTTAAGAAGTTCTATTATGACCCCTTTAGACATCCCCTTAAGACCCCTCAATACATACCCTTAAGACGTATTATAACCCCTTAAGACATCCCCTTAAGACGTCATTTTTTTTTTGAAAACTTATAAATTAGTGCTAGATGTTATTATTTATAGAATTTATTAATGCTTTTATTCTCTAATCTTCTATGGTATTGTTTATTTCTTAAAATTTTATCCTTTCTGGTATATAAGTAGACTACTTTTTCTTGTAAATTATGATTTATTGACTAATTATTGATTGACGTGAATTGAATAAGTTCATTGAGTAATTATCACTATTTATTGAATGTACATATCATGTATATCATGTATGAAATCACTAAATTTGTAAAGTATAAATATTAAAATGTCCTATATTAATATCATGTATGAGATCACTAAATTTCACATTAATGTCCTATATTAATGTCTTGACTATGAACATAAAATGCATAAATGTACATGTGTAAATTAAAATTTCAAACAATAATAAAGTCCATAATTTATGTAACATATTAAGTGCATGAAACCAATATATTAAGCACATGAAATAAATTCTAGAGTACAACTCATGAAATAAAGTCCAACTAAGTACTTGAGCCATGAAATATGAAGTCTAATAGAGTACATGAGAAACCGGAAATATAGTCCATGAAATAAACAAATATAACACATAAAATCACATGTTTCTAGGTCAGGTATTGTCTCTATAATCAAGAGACCTCTTCACACCATGCGGACTATGCGGATGACCTGAAATAATCTATACAAGAGAAAGATGAAATCAGATGTAAGACAATGAAAAATGATTTAATGACAATTTAATATATAATCCATCATAAAATTAAATTACCATCATATCTGTGTCTGGATGCTCTGGTGCACCTAAAACAACCTCTAAATTCTCTAAATCAATATACATAAACAAGACAAAGAAATTTGAAATTAGATGTACTACTCTACAATTAATTTTTTTAATTCAATTTAATTTATAATTTATCATATTTTAATTGTACTATATTTTGAGGTTGTGCACGAGACTCTTCTCTAGGACCTGTCTGTACATGCTCAACTACAAGATGTGTCTCATGCTATAAAAGAAAAAGAATATGTAACAAATCTCATATTATGTATATATTCAATTTAAAATTTAAAATTTAAGTTATATTCAGAATATGTAATTTATAATTGACTTTAAATATAATAAAAAATTTAAATTACCATTTGATCTGGAGCCTGCTCTACATGTCCTCTTGGTGGTGTAACTATGTTTGGGTCAGGGCTGAAAGTTGCACTAACAAAGTCCTACAAGATAAAAATTAAAGCATGTACAATTGAATTAGATATATATATATATATTCAAGTTTGCACATTTTGTGTAGAAAGTTTTGTAAACAACTTGGAAATCAGTGGCCTCACAAGTAGCTGCAACATCAAATGTTTTCCCGATGCCCATTCTTATTGTGGTATCAACCTAGACATACATGTACATAGACATTTAACGCTTATAATATTTACAAGTGTACATGTATGCATTTCATATATCTAGTGAATTCAAAATTCATAAAATTGTAACTATACTAATGTAAACTTTAAACAAATTTACAATATGAATTTACCTGCCCCTGATCTATGATGCCCGATAGTGGAGGAGTGGTTGACAATCCCTCAGGAGGAATCGACGTGGATGTTGATTAACTTGCCTAAACCAACATAAATATTTCAAACATATATGTGATTCAATTATAAATTTAAAACTCAAGTTAAATTTATGATTTCATATATAATTTTAAAAATTGAAATCAAAATACCCCATAAGGGTTGTCGAGTACGACTGGTGTCAATATATGTACTTGTGGAACAGATGATTGCCCCATCGTTAGTGTCATTTGTACACCATACAATTTGATTGTTAAAATGTATTACAAAATTTTCTTTGATATAATATCCATCAAAATTCTTATAAAATGAAAGTACATCTAGATGCATATTTATACCTGTGTCACAGTGTCCTCAAGGTGATGGTCTGTTGTAAGAAACTCTACAAATGAACTGATGCGACCAGATGAACCACTAGAATCTCCCTGTCCACCTGAACTAGGTGTGGCCTGATCAGGTCCATAGCATACTTGATGACAACTAGTACATTTATGGGGGATGAGCCTCGATACTCCTAGAGCGGTACTCAGACCAGCTCCATAAAAAACTCCTCCATCATCATCGTCTCTATGCTCCCCACCCGTTATTGTAGAAGCATGTTGATCAAGGTCTCCTGCAAGTGTACTAAGGGAACCTAATGTTGAGACCAAAGCTCGATGATGTATAGGTGTGAGAATGGGAGGACCAGGAGCAACAACAAGGGGTTGCACATGCACAGGGCATTGGGGATCAACCCTTGCCCCTAACCTCTATTGTGGAATGCCGCCACCAACACCTTGAAATGAGCTAAAATCAAAATAATTGAGCTTTTTCCCCAAAACAAACTCTACATATAGTTTTCTCAAAAAATACAATGGGAACTCCCAATTAGCATGTGGGGGACTATCAAAAACCATATACCATCGATCCCAAAAATGTGCACTCATCTGTGGATGTATGTACCACCTCATGGATATTCTAGATTTGTTGGGTGGAATGGGTTGTCGAGTAACAAGGTCAAGAAAGTAGGGGGCTAGATGGGCTTTCATTATTTTAAGGTCTAATATTTGTTTGTAAGAGAGACCTTCAAAATAAAATTGTCTCATTTGTTCTCTCTCTCATCGATGCCTATCAAGATCAGAATTGATCATCCTAATGGCATCAACAATGTTTTTCATCGCAGATGCAAAACGTCTCACCTATGGTGGAATCAATGCTTGACTCTGCATAGCATTGATTTGATTTTGTAAGGATGCAACTTGATCATTTATACGTGCTCTCACGCGATCCTCTTTAGATGTGATAGGTGTTGGATGTGGCATATTAGGTGGAGGGGGAGGGGGAGGGGGAGGGGGAGGTGAAGGGGGAGATGGAGGTGGAGGGGGAGGGGGAGGTGGTGGATTGATGATATCATCGATGTTAAAATCATCCATGATATGAGATATAAATTTGCACCTACGTTAAATCATACAAAATAGGATGTGCATACATATATTAAAATCATATATTTAATTGAAATAGGATGAGCAACATATATATTAAGATCATATATTTAATTGAAATGCACATATATATACATTGATTGAACTTGAGCATGTCCATACAAAATTCAAAATTTAACATGTACATGTACATTTAAAATAAAAAATATGATGCATAATTTTCATGCGTATAGATCATTAAACTAAACTATGTACATACATACAAATTTCAAAATTTAAGAACTATATATGCAAATTTTTAATACAAGCACATACATACTCAACAATAAACTTAAAACATTCAAGATAGCTTATTTTATGTCTAACACACACACACACACAAATATATATATATAGTACAATTTTTCAGTAGGAGAAATCATGATCTAGTAGATAGTCATAAAATATTTACTATTATATATTATTCATTATAAGTTCATAAATTCCACCAAATTCATAAATCCATGTCACTAAAAATATCCATCTAGAACCAAAATCATAAATTCATGTCACTAAAAATATCCATGCAACCAAATTTATAAATTCATCACACAAAATATCCATCGTTCACCAAATTCATAAATTCATAACTATTTAAGATCATTGTCTTAATTTAGAAACTATTGTGGCTCTCTACTGGATCTCTTCATTTCTTTGTGTTTTCCTTTTTAGAATTGAAAGTTCTCCTTTCCTCTAGCCATTTTCGATGCTCATCTAAGATCTCATCCATAGCCCTGACAACATCAACAAGGGTTAGCATCCTAGATGCAAACATCCTCACAGGAGGTGCAACACATTCTTCATTTTGAATAATGTTGATTTGATCTTGGATGGTTCTAACATTGGCATTGATTTGTGCTTGCAAGTGAGCATGTTCATTGATATCAGGTGGTGGAGGTGGGGGGTTTACGAGGTGGAGTGGGTGGAGGTGGAGGTGAAGGTGGTGGATATGGATGATGTGGAGGTGGATTGTGAATATTATTGAATGGATCCATGTGATCTTTAAGATATGAGTGAACCTGCATTAGATTTGTAATTTCAAGATGTAGGATACATGTTTAGGAAATACCTTTAAACCATTCAATATAAATGGCCTTAAATAATTGAATACAAATGATAAAATATGTAAGCCTCATTTATGTCTAAGGCACATGTTACTTGAATGAAAATACAATTAACTATTAATATTATATAATCTTGCAAGATCTTATTATTGTTAAATTTGGTTGCCTTGGGCAACTTCACCAAATTTTAAGAACTTCTTTGATCCCCTTAAGAAATGTCATATTGGGACCCCTTAAGAAATCAATTTACGATTTAGGGTGATAGGATGGCTTAAGGGGATATAGATGTCTAGTGAGATCCAAATTTACTCACACTGTGACCTCATTTGTTTCATCTAGCTCTAGGTCAAAAGTGTTTACCACTCTAAGTATCATGTTAAAAATGAATCAATCTATACATATCACAAAAATAACATACATCTATCAAAACAAGTAAAAATTTCCTCCTACATTAGAGGATATCAAAATAAATATGAAATATTTTAATAATTATACTTGTAATCAGGGTAAAAGCAAGAAGTTGAGTACACAAAGAGGGGAAATTTCGAGAAAAATAAAAAGTTTAAGGAAATGCGTACGTGTTATGGATCGGGTACCCGAGCTAGAATCCGAACACGTATGTGCTTAGCTACGGGTATGCAAAACAGAAACACGTACGCGTTTTATGAAGGTATTTATTTTTTTAAAATAAATGGTTGTATTTCATTTTCACTCATTGGGTAACATGTATGCCTTATGAAACACGTGCGCGTTCCATTTCAATAACACGTACACGTTATTTAAAGTTTGAATTTCCACACCACATCCATCCTTGGTTTTAGGCTTGGGAAAGGCTTGGCAATCTGAGCCTTAGCCTTTGACCTGCAACTAAAAACCTAAGGCAGATTGAAGAAGAATGTCCAACTTTGACAACATAGCTGATGGACTTTTTTTCTGAATGAATCTATAAAATTAAAACCCATTAGAGAACACAATGTCTACTTTCTAAATATATAACTTTTGTTAAAATTGGATTATGTTTGTTATTTTTTAATTAATTTCTAAGAAAACTAGTCCTTAAACTTGAAATATCAGTTTTTTTAGTTTTTTAATAACTTTTTATTGGTTAAATTTTTTGTAAAAAAAATTATATGGCTTCAAACTTCAGACAATTATCTACACAATGAAAAAAAAAAGAGTAAAAAAATGTTTTGTTTAGGTCGAATTATGTTGTCTGTACACGTTGGTTTTAAAAAAATCAATTAAGGCCAATAAAAATTTAATAAAAAAAAAAAAATATTCAACTAAAAATTACAAAAAAAATCCACATCAAACTTCATGTTGTTAGGTCTCTTTTCCCAAAAGGAATTATCAAAATAATTTTATTTGGGTCAAAAGGTGTTGTCTGTACACCTGCTTGGTATGGTAAAAAAATAGGGACTTTTAAAAAGTGGTTTTTATAGATCCTCATCAAAATTTAATTTCTATAATATGTGTATTTTAATAATTTACATATTTGGAAACTAGATTCAAAATTATAGATTTCATATTACTGACTTTTTTTAAGATTCATTGTGTAAGTGCCTCAAATTTTCAGTCCAAGTGTGACAAATTCTGAAAAACAGCAAAAACATTTCCACTTTTTGAGCTTTTTGTGTACCCAACTTCTTGCATCAGCCCATCACTTATTAATAAGTTATATCATACATAATTTTAATCACATAATAAAGGAATAAATATACATATGTAGAAGATACAAAAATAAAAAGAGGCTACTCACATGGATCTTGATCCTTCTAGGAAGTGCCTAGATTGGTTTATTTCGTGTAGGAATCTATGTAGGTGTTGGGACCTTCACCTCTCTCCTTGTATATTTCCAACAATCCCACTCACTCCCTCTATAGAATTATTTCCTTTGTTATTATCTAGTTCTTTTAATCTTCTAAATTAACCTCTTATTTATAGGAGCATAATATGAATCCTCCTCCTCTCTCTATTGTAATAATAGCCTAGTTCCTCCAACCTATCATCATGTACCTCCTCCCTTTCCCATGTAATAGGTGTACCTTAGGTGTTAAATGGTTCCATCTTGGTCTCCTTATTGATGCATTTCTATCCTTCCACATAAATCTATATAGTATCAAAATATAGGTAATTTTATGGTTATTGAATCTCTCTTAATTGCTAAAGAATCCATTATGATTGAGGATGGGTGGATTATTATCTAGGATCACATCTTAAAAATTCTATAGAGGTCATGGTATTTGTTTCTTAATACATATATTCCCATACAAACCTCTTTCCATGTATTATCAACTCTCCTATATAATAGACACCTTACTAGATTTAAATTTCATATGATATATGCCCAATGTTTCCAATTGGAATTGCTATAATTATACTTTTATGGTATTCTAGATATTCATAATAGTTTTCATAAATCTACCAAATAGACCCATTCTTGACATTGAACCTACATAATTTTAGGTATGTCCAATGAAAGAAACTTTACCCATAGCACTCTCACTCGCACTCTCCTATCTTATGGATATAATAGAATAAAGTTTTCTTCCAATGATTTAGATCCCTAATGATCATGTCTAAGTGTCATAGAGAGTGATCATCCACTCTTCATAAACTTGTAGAAACCAAAAGGTTTTATATTATGTGTTCAAATAAGTGAAACATTACAAAAAGCTCTACTGAATGGTGACAACAGAGGATTTTTTAAGGAAGCCAAATTTCATTTTAAGGTCCTACGACAAAATTCAAATGCTTTAGTGTTGAGGGTTTAGATTTTACAGTTCAGGGTCTAGGGTTTAGAAAACTTAGGGTGAAGTTTGGGCGGCCCTTGGAATAATTTAGACTTTCAAGTTAGTGCCAATTGGAATAGATTGTACGTACTTGGATTTACGAATTTGTAACTAAATTTGCGAAAAAACATTGATAAACTTTATGAATTTTAACTATTCTTTAACATATTGTTTTCTAATCTAATTATAATTTAACATTGAAACTAAAGTTTAACATATCATTTTTTCCATACAATGCAAATAAAATCTAAAACATTTAAGCAATGCAAATTTTTTTTTTTGAGCTCAAAATTACCTAGTTTTCAAAATCAAAATGATTTGTTCGATTTCAATTTAGGGTTTTAAAAAAAAAATCTTCCAATTCAATTTAGGGTTTCAATTTCTAAGCAATTAGGGTTTTAATGCAATTTTTTCATTTTAGTTCAAACTAGGGTTTTCAAATTTTATTTTTTGTTTGATTTGAATTTAGGGTTTCAAAGAGCTTGATTAGGGTTTCTAAATGCAATTTTTTAATTTCATTTCAATTTCTAGGGTTTTGAAATGCAATTTTTTTGTTTAGTTTCAATTAGGGTTTTCAAATTTTATTTTTTTGTTTAATCAAACAATTTAAGTTTCAAAAGTTAAATTTTGTTTGAAAAACACAATTCAAGGTTCATTTTTTCATTTCTATTAAAAAATCTTTAGGTTCCATTACATTTTTTCGTCTATTTTTACAATTACTCATTTCTACTATAACAGGAAAAAAATGCTCAAAACGTGAAATAAATTAAAAAAAACATGTTAAATTCACTTATTTTCTTCACAATTTCAATAAAAAATGCAAAAATGCAAAAAAAAGGGGCATATGCGGGTACCTAGAGCTATTTGTAGGGGTCGTTGTCACCTGTACTCGAGATCCTATCTACTACAAAATGAACTCTGCTTGTTTTTAAAAGAATAAATAGCATTATCAAACAAGATGTTGATTTCTATAAAATGAGATCCTAATTTTTACAAATCGAGATCCCGTTTCGTAGTAATTGGGATCTCGTTCCTTCTTTGTTGGTTCAGGATCCTATAGGAAACGGGATCCCAATTTTTAAAAAGTGGGATCCCATTTCGTATGTAGGCTTAGAATCCCGAAGCTAAACAAGATCCCGATTTTTAAAAATCGGGATCCTGTTTATTAAAATCGGGATCTCGTTTTTGCAAAGTTGATTTCAATTTTTTGGCTAAGGAAAAAGCTTCCACATTTCGTGGACTCAACTTTGTGCAATTACCCTATTGTCTTTTGGGATCCTTTTATGTCTTGGAGTTTTCCATTCCTCTATTTCAATTCCCTATTTCCAGATCCTTGCTTTAGATTTTTTTTTTTAGACTATAGGAATTGGTCGGGTATCCGTCCCCCTATAAACTGTAGTGCGCTTGGTAAAAAAATTTCACATGACCGATGGCACTGACATGACATGCCCTCCATTACTATGAGTTTGGGGGGATACTAGACCTCATGACCTCTTGCCTGCAACAGGATGCTTTAGCCAATCAATCTAGGCCCTCTGCCCCAATCCCTACTTTAGATTTGAGATTTATTTCCTTAGGGATTTCTTTTATTGTTGCTATCTTAATTCTTGTGTAAAGATAAGAGCTTTGTTTAAGTAGAGGAACATAAATTTTTACTAATGTTCCCAAAGACCTTCCAATCTTCTCTAAGCATTCCTCAGACTAGAATTTGTGGGGTTCTTAGAATAATACTTCGTGATACCTTGAACAATCACAGCTTCACATGTGGGCCCTTATTGTGAACTTGTGAAATCAAAGGATATTGCAATAAAGACACAAGCCAACACCTTCAAGATAGGTTTCATAAATTCAAAAATGAACTCGCGACAAAATAATTTTGCACAATAAATCGAGGGATCGACACATGGATCTAGTGTGGAAAGTGGTGGGGTCAAAATTTTAAAGGCTTGGACAAGGCACTTAATTGATTTAATAAAGCATGAGTATTTAATGGATAAAAAAATCATTAGAACTAAAGGGCCAATTAAAAAATGAATAAAAATACTTCGCAAGGAAACTTAAGTGACCCAAAATGGGCCAAAGAAGTCACTTTCAAATTAGAATATAAAGTGATGGGAAAAGATGGAGCCTTAGGGTTTTTTAAGTATTAGGGATAAATACTTAGGAAATTCGTAGATGTAAATCCTATGATACTAAAGAATCCTATCAATAAGTAGGAATGAAAACAAATTTACAATATGTCTCACTAACAATAAAACTTTTGACTTATACCATTTTCATTGCCATTGAAGTACCAATTTTTAATTATAGTTTGGTAGATCATAATGATGGCTAAATGAAAGATCTATTTCTAATATGATTAGTTTTTTGTTTGATAGTGTTTTAGTTTGACAGTTTATGTTTATTGAAAAATGAGTGTAACTTGAACTTGTACTAATGTAATGTTTTTCTTGTAATCTCTAACATGTTTCTTGGTGTAGGGTTTAGAGTTTAAATAGGTTTGGTCATAGAAGATGATATGTATGTTTCTCCTTTGAACCTTTGGATAATACCATATTATTACTATATTAGCTATAGTACTATAGAGTTCGTGTTGTATGATATTTTATCTATCATGTTTTATTATGTAGTGTTTACAATTTATATATAGGTTGATAGAAGATTATATATATATATATATATATATATATATATATATATATATATATATATATATATATATATATATATATATATATATATATATATATATATATATATATATATATATATCTTCTTTGATCCTACATGATGTAACATCTTATTACGATATGAGGTATAGTAGTAATAATATTTCATGTATTAAAGTTTTCTATCATGGTTTTCTCTATTGGGTTTGGAATTTAAATAGATTTTGCATATTTGTGTTTTCCATTTAGAAATTAAACACCATATATCTCAAATGATCAACATACAACTTGTAATTGATTTGCTTTAATGTTTGTTTGGTCTAAAGTATTAAATTTACAAATTATATCAAGCATATAAGCATTTATAGTATATAAAGCATATATGCATTTGCAATGTAATATGAACTTATAGTTGATTGAGTAGATAGTAGTGTGCAATTTGAATAGATAGCAATATGCAATTTGAACTATGGAGGAATTATTTTGATGGGTTAGAATAAAATTGGACTAGAAAAATGAATGTATTAATAGCAAAATATGGGAGGACATGTTGATTTGTGCACTTTCATTTGATTGGTTCAATTTGAATTGTTGGATCGATTCATTTGATGGATATTTAAAATTTTGAATTTTGTAATAAGTTTGACATTTGATTGATTTGGTTGAATGTTTGTTTGGTACAATACATCTTAAATTTTTGTCCTCTTATTTTGAAGGCTTTATTGGTGAGCCTTAATCATGAAATGACCGGTAGTTGAGAAAATATCTCTTGATAAAATTAAGTTGATGAGGAGACATACGATGTATTTGTTTGTCTAATAGAGTACTTGGCAATGCATTTCATTTATGAAGGACTTTATATTAGACTAACATTAATTTATTTTAGATGGTTGCTTCATATGTCTATGTTTTAAAATATCATGGATAGTGGAAACAATTTCCATGCAAGTGCACTCACACAGACTTTTCATGGAAATACGACGAGTCTTGTATGGAAATTATAATTGTCTTTCCTTATCAGTCACATTTTGAGTAGACATTTGCTTATGTCACAGCTGATTACTTGTGGAAATTGTCTCCAATAATCGACCGGACTTACAGACTTCACATTACCCAACTATACAAATTTTTGGATGGATAAACAAAAGTAAACAAAGGCAGGCTGTCAATAATCTCGATCCCACTAGCACAGACTTTTTATAGAAATATTTACTAGACTTTTAGACTTGCCATATGAACGAAGGCAGTCGTGAGAAGTGCGTTATAAACATGACATTAAAGTCATAAATTGAAGATCTAAACTTTTCTATTCATCAGATTTGCCATAGAAAATTAGAGAAGACTACTCAATTTTTCTTTTGATGGAGAATGGGAGGAAAATGATGGGCAAGAAAGTGATGGTGCAGAGTTGCCGTGTGGAAATAAAACAGCCAAGAAGACGTAAAGATTGTGGTATAAATATGATAAAGACATCACTATTGACTAGACTTGTGTAGAAGATTAAAGAAACTTTAATGATTTTGACTCACTTCTTTAATGAAATAATATTTGAAGTTTAATTGTCTCATCTAAATTTATAAAAATTATAAATTTACATTATTTTAAATTTTTTAAGAATTTAAATCTATTTAATAATTTTTATAATAATTGTTTTCAAATTTAGATTTTTTTTATTATGTTTAAAGATAAAAAAGTTAATTGTATTATAATTTTTTTAGTCATATTACATTTCATTATAATGAAATATTATTCTTTAATACAATACCTCTAAATCAATATAGCTTTTTACTTCCCTTTAAAATTACTTAAGCAATCAATTAAATCTAAATTTCTCACTTTTATTTTTTTAAATTAATTTATGAAATCTATTTTGTCCTCCTCTTTAAACAAATTAATATGCATGCTTGACATTTATCTCCTTTTTAGAAAACAAGATTTAAATTATATCCGATCACTTTCCTTTCTATTTTTAAAATCTAAGAATTTTGTAATATTAATTTGCAAGTATTTATAATAACTAATAAGTCATTTCTAATTGACTTGCTTTACATTGACATATCATTTAATAAGTATATATTTTTATTTTTAAGTTAACTTGTATTTTAAATTATTTATAGGTGACTCAAAAACATAAATTCAATCATTCAATAAGATGATCCTAAATTAGAGTTAATTCAAACATGATAAAATAGTAAATCATATATTTTTTAAATAGAGTTTATTAATTTTTAATATTCAAAATCATAAGGACAACATTATGTCAGCTACAAAAGTCCAAGCCTCTCTTCCCTTTTAATATATAAATTTGTTCAACTTAAATTTTATTAAAACTTTTAAGTGGGGTAATATATCTATTACTGATGAAATTTACTTGAGAAGGTTATATTTTTCTCATGTCATTCAATTTTTTTAGTTGAACAATGTGGTAGCATATGATGGATATATTACTTGGTAGGTTTAGGAATAAGTGTAATAAATGTGATATTAGGATGAATGTATTGGAATAAGTATGTATAAGGATAAGGTAGGGACTAACTCTATAGGAATATGTGTGTATGTAGATGAGTAAAGGTTAGTGGAATGAACCCAAAATGTACATGTATCAAGAAATTTCCTCAAAATAGACACAAAACTCTATGAGAAATGGCATGGTATGTAAATTTCACTATTAGAATAATGTAGAAAATAAAGCGCACTAGGTGCAAATATATATAAAGAATAAATTATCATTATTCAAATATTAAATAAAATAGGATTTGAGATTGATAATTGAGTAATACATGATATTAGAAGTAGATTGAATTAACAAAGACAAAATAAAGCTTACCTTGAAATTGATGAAATATTGACTTTGACTATTGAAATATTATAATACACTAAAGGCATGATAGTGTGTTCCACTTCCAACATTATTGCCACCAAGATTAGCATTTTTAGCATTTACTATATTTTGTCAATTATATTAAATTGTTAAGAATTTAAAGATCATGTAAACTAGTGATTTTTTCATTTTCTTTATACTCAATTTATAATTTTGAATTAAAAAAATCTACCACTTTTTTTTAGTTTTAAATATTTTATAATACTTTATTATTATTTGAAAGTGTAAAATTTAACCATAATGTATAACATTTATTGCAAATAAATTTTTGACACAAAATTAGATATTTATCCAAATTGATTTTTTCATTAAAACATAGACATCAATGTAAAGTTTGGTGCAATTTTTAAAATGTTCTTAAACCTAATGTATTTTTCCTATTCTTTTCTCCTCTCTATTTTACCCCAAGTTTAGTGTGCAAGTAAAACTAGGTAATAAAGCATACCAAAGTATGATAACTATGACAAGAAAAGAAAAATACTTTTTGAATTTAGAAATCTACAAAATTGAAATAAGTGTATGCCTTATTTGTCTCCAATATGCCATACGCATCATCAAACCTATCATATCATCAAACGAAAAGCACTAACCTATGAAACTACACATAACATTCAAATAAAATGAATAGATAATATTTCCTCTCAAATTCTTCATTTTAAGAAAGAGTGCATACAAATTAAGGAGAACAAATAAAAGTAAAAAAATTGTGACTAAAAGTTGAGTGCAAGAATATAACAAAATTTATGTTACAAATGTAAAATTGAGTGGAGAAAGAATACCTATAATATATAAAATCCTATGTGGTTGAGCAATGTGTATGAAAAATGTGGATGCCCGAAGGCTGCCAATTTTATGTGAATATAAATGGTGTATAAAAAGAGACTACATTGCCCCCAAGTGGCAAGATCAAGTGAAAATATAGATAGAACATGAAACTATAGACTAATATAATTTTTAATAGGTAATATATAAGATAGTTTGAAAAAAGAGACTAACGAATTATGTTAATATATTTAGGTAGTAATATTTGGCTCTACAAAATAAATATTAACCCATAATCTAGTGCAATAATTAGATAAAATAAAACTATGAATATAAATATTAAACACCATAGAATTAGTTCCAAGAGACATGCAAAGGCCTGTGATAACATATCTATAATTAAAAATATAGCATAAAGGAAACCTCACAATAGCTTAAAAAATATATACTTTAAATATATTAGAATTAAAGGAAAGAGCTACAATATATAACCTCATAGTTTCCAAATTTAAGAGAAGAAAGAAAAAATAGAATCAATGAAAGAAGAAGAATATGAGTGAAATCAAATGTTATCATATCCTACTTAAGTAATGTTTAGAAATAGGTGCAATATTAGAATTAACATAGAACATATCAAAGGAGAATAACATATTACATTGAAATCTTTTTGGAAAATGCACGGATAGTGTGTTGTCATTGATGTTGACATCTGTTAGTGTTGTCACTATGCCAAACTTGTTAATAAATGCATTCATATGGAAGGACAATTCATGGTTGGTTAAATCAAAGTCTTATTTGTTCAAGATTGTCTCATCTGTTGAAGTTGTCACTTGTACATCATTGGTTCTTTGTAGGATAATAGAAGCCTTGGTTGAAAAAGGTTCAAATCTGCCTAAGGCATAGGATTGGCCTCATAGGATCACCTTCAAAGGCTCCACATTCCTCAACAAATGGAATTTTAACCTTGTGGTTTGAAGAGTAGATCTGGACAAGTGAAAGGTATGCATGTTCCATGTATCCTTGCATATTTTCTACCATAGTATGTTTCAAAGTGTTCTTTTTGCCAAGTCCTAGTAGATGTATGCTAAGTGAGATCTATGTCTCTTGCTCCATTGCGTCACATTGCTTTGCCTTGTGAATTTGAAGATATGTTTATGGAGGTGATATGTCTACTTAGTTGTAACTTTAGATGATTTGGTTCACCTATGGTGGTTCTATAGATGACAAGATGTTGCCTATGTTCTAGCAACCTAGTAAGTTGATCTATTGATGTCTAATTGATCTATGCTAGCATATGATGGTTCAAGAGTGTATGTAGAGGCTTTGTAATATATGGTGAAATCTTATTAAGCTCTTTGGTTGATCTACAAGATGGCATCTAATCATTTCCTTCATTGATTTGTCTTGAATCATTGTCTCCTAAAATTGAAGTGGTTGTACTAGCATGAATTGGTTTAAAATCTCAAAGGGAATGCAAAAGAATGTTGTTACATTCTTTATTAGTTTGTTGGAGTGGTTTGTAAAATATTTTTTGGTCTCTCTAATACTGCCTTGTTTTGGAGTTGATGTTTTGACAATTTGTTTACTTGTTGGGCTAACTTGTCATGATTAGTTGTTTGCACCAAGTGTTCAAGCATATGCACTAGCTTTGAAGATATGTTTTATGAAGGATGGGTCATGGATATCTCTCTTCTTGGACCACATGTAAGATTTCCTTCTATTGCAAATGATTTTTTAGGTCAACTTCATTGTAAATACTATATATCTTATATCTCATGTTTGTAGCCAACTAAGAGAACCTTTTTGAAGGATGTGGATGATATAAATAGAAGATTAAAAATATTGTGAAGGGATTGCAAGGATATGATGATTTTTTTGGAGTAGATAATGTGTGAGTAGTGTTCAACAAAATAAATTTTGATCATGAAATGTGCCAAAGATCAATTATGATAAATTAGTAGTGAATTGAAGAAATCTATAAAGAAGATTGTGAGCCTATAAATGGGTAAGTTTGCTAAAACTCGTGGGCTCTAAGGAACATAGCTTGTTGAAGCAATTGTTTTTACCAAAGGTAGTGAGCTAAAGGTTATTAATGTACTGAAATAATCCTATTATATGTAGAAGTAGTGAACCTTAGTTGTGAAAGTTATAGTGAGTAGGGAGTAGTGTACTTCCTTTGGTTAAAGACCATGAAATCCTATTGTAAAAAATTATTATATTTGTGATGTTGGATTTGGAAATTAGATCCAAGTAGCTTAATCATCATGGTTTTTCCCTTGTAGGGATTTCTACATAAATTTGGTGTAATGGATATGTGCATTTATTTTCCTCTACTTATCATGTTTTGATTGATTAAGTGTTGTTGAATAAAAGAAATTGTTTAAGTACTAATTCACCCCCCCTCTCAATACTATTGTGTGTTCAAAAAATCCCATTAATTTTAAATTATGAGGAAAAATAAATAGGTCCTAGGAACAAGACCTAATGAGGTACTCATGTACATAAATATCTCTCATAAATGAGGGAATGAAGAAAACCCATAGGAAAACTCCCCTTAAAAAAAGAGAAAATCCCTCTCAAAATAGAGAAAGAAAGGAAGAATTAAACTTAGCCCCCAAATATGTAGCCTATTGATGTCCTTACAAGATCAATGTATCTACATAGTAGAAAGATAATGTGAATGAAGAATGTATTAAATTGTTTTTTGAAGTAGGCCCCTATGCAATAAATGATTCGCCTTCCTTTTGGAAGAAATAATTTCCACTCCAAAAATGGAATTAAGGGAAGGATTATGAAGAAGAACTCTAGAAAATATTTACTTGCATATTTCTAAGTTAGTGTTAGATGTGCCAAAGTTCAATTAAGATTCATAGGCCTAAATATAGAATATTGTAATAAGAAAGCATGAAATTATAGAGGAGAGAGTGTGGGAGTGTTTATAAGTAACCTCATGGGGATATAACTAAATTCCTACAAAATATTTCAACATGAATGATGATGAAGGTGAACCATAGGATTTAGGAGCTACATGTGTGTCACAATAGAATCATGTAGTAGCAAAGAAAACAAATCTAAAGAAGTAAATATAACCCATGAAATTTTCCATCAAAGAGAATACAAATAACATCAATAGTGTCAATCGGATTTTGAAAGGTGAGATTCCACAAATAGATGTAGAGTGTTTACTAAGTAAAACTCCCAATAAAGTGGATCTCGTAGATATGAAGAAAATTGCTACAAAGAATCATTAGAATCCCTTGATGAAGAGACTCTAACTCTAATAGAGCAACAAGTGATGAAGGAATATCCTATAAGAGGAAATATATGTCCCCAATCATATCAACCAAGTCTAAAATATGGGACTCTATAAATAAAGAAGAGATATATTTTACGAATGTATCCCAATGACATGAATCCATAAGATATGTAATATTTCTACAAAAAATAATTGGATCTCTTAAAGAAATGAATCTAATCTCCAAAATGGTAACTAGAATATATGATGAATATCCCTAACTAGAAACATGGCATCAAAAGAAGAAGTATTAATAGTAATTAATATAATTCATATGTACAAGGTTCTCCAAGGAAGCATCACCCTCAAATGGAGAATCAAGGTCTCCATATAGTTTTTGGACGAAGGTTCAAGCAATAAAAGAGCACTCAGTGTACTCAATCTAATACTAAATATCTGCATAAATAGTGAGACATATTATTTTATAGGTCATGTCAATGTTGTTTAACCATTCAATCTTATTTTTATGGTCATTTATCTCAATAACGAGTCCAAAGAGATTAGGAATTTGATCCCACATAATAAACTAACCTTGTATCCCTTGTTTCTAGAACACATATTTTTCTAAAATCGTGGCAAAAAAATGACAAATTTAGTACCAAAATCCATGCTAAAACACCTAAAAATTGCAAGTTTGTCTCAATTCATAATTAACATACCCCACAATAAGACAACCTCCTATAACTAGTTACTATAATGACCCACCCATTAATTACAATATTTGGCACTTCCTGATTAGTGAATTTAAAAAATGTAATTCAATTTTGGTCAAGCTTTACAAGGTCCAAAAGTGACTAAAATGATGAAATTATAGTCCAAATATAATATCAAAATAATTAGAGGATACTAGTATAAAGTAAAAATAAATCATACACTCTCAAAAAGTTGATTAGAAAAGGAGTTTGTTTTTACAAGTCATTTCCCTTGGAAGGTCTCAAAATAATAATTGTGCAATAAAAGTGATAAGAAACCTCATTTTCTAGAAAATTGGAGCATAAAATCAAAATAATATTCTTACCATGATGAAAAGCATAAAATTCTACTGCATTTCCAAAAAACATCCTTAAAAACTTCATATGGTTGAGAAGGAATCTCCCAAATTTGATTTATAAATATAAAAACTCAAGTGGAGAGGGGATGAAGACCCTAATTTTAGAGGAGAAACAATCAAATAATAGAATGGTAGGTCTTTTGGTGGTAATGGTGAGTGGGTTGGTCACTAGAGGCCAAGGGTGGTTGTAGGGTTGTGCTTTTAAGGAGAAGCACTTAGTGTTGAACACCCAAAATACAGAGAGGTGGGGTGAATCAATATTCCATTAAACCATTTGATCACAATCTATCCAATTAACAAAACACATCCAACATTAAAAATGAATGAAATAATGAAACAATCACAAGATCGCATGACACATGAACAATATTTTTACATATAAAACCCAAAAAGGGAAAAACCACAGTGAGGATTAGCTCACAATATACTAAAACTAGTTATAAGATATTACAAAAGGCTCACTACTAGTTCACACTATCCAATAGGGATCACAACCACAAAAAGAAAGATAGATAGAAGATAGAATGGACACATGGCTAGGATGTGAAATAATACAAAATTCACCTTCCTTGTGTTGGATTCAGTTCCCTTGAAGCTCAATATACTGACTTTATTCACTTTTTTAGATATCGAATACAAAACATTGCTTCACTTTATAGTCAATATTCATAATATATTTGTTTCTATTTGGATCATACACTTACAAAATTCACATACTTGCATCTCATGTCACATATACAATCACAAAAATGTCTTACATATACCCAATTCATTCGAATACATCAATTAGGTCGGCCTAATTAGATGTAGCCCTATATTAAATTAAAATTACCTTGTCGGCTCCACACTTGTACCAAAAACATCTTCGAGTTTGAACCAAATATGCAATACTTGATTTAGGTTGTCATGGACCTAAAATATATCTCACTAACATTCAAATTACATATTTAATCACCACAACACACATCAAGCATTAGGTCAGCTAGGAAATAAACCTAATCACAAAATCTGCTAACTGATCAACACCAACAATCAATTTGACCACATAATTGTGTGCCATCTGGAACATACAATGTGCTAACACCTGTAAGAAATCTCCCAAAATTGAAAAGTTTTATTTTTATCAGTGGACCTAAATGCTGACTAGTTTATACATACCCACTTGCACTATACATAACCAAAACTATATGCCAAACTACTGTCACTTATATCTTTCAAACTATACATCCAAAGCAACTAAAATTTTGAACACAAATGTGAATTATAGTTGGGAACAACATATTATCACTACATAAGTAGATCTTATCATATGAGTGAATGTGGACCAAAATACCCATTATTGAATCAACTATGTTCACTAAATTAACTTGTAGATATCAAAAATCAATGTTGACTTCAATGGCAACTCATTAAAGGGCTCCCTCTTCATTCTTTAAACAATATCCCCCTTTTTCATTGATGAAAACATGTTCCAAACATAAATCTCTCCAAAAAATCAAAACTTCTCAAAAAATTTCCAAAAAACTCCAAACATACGCCATCTCCCCCTTTGACATCAAGGACAAAGGGTGTGTCAGTAACACACATGTAAACTCCCCCATAGATGTATATGTACAAAGAAATAATTGAAAATAATTTTTTGAACCCTTAGGGAGTTGGCCCAAAAACTTAAACAATATGCATGCTAATGAAAAATAGAAAAACTAAAATAATGAAAGAATATACAAGTAGAAAAATAGTTAACTAGAGGTGGAAGATCCTTTAGAATGGATTGCCACACAAACTTTCCTTCATTCCATTTTCTCTTGGTTGCTACAGGAAACTTATACAATGATTCCAATTCTATAAGACTCTCCTCATCCTCTTCTAGAGTACTAGGATTTGAATTTATCTTTTCAAGCCTTTCAACATCAGCTAGGGCACTTGATACCTGTATATGCTTGGTTTTTGCCAAGTCCCCAAGCTTTCCAAACCTCCTTATGATGTCATCTTTCTGCCTCTATATTTTGAAGAATTTTTTTTGCATGTACTTGATGGAAGTCCAACTGGTGTGATCCTTGTCTTGTGCTAGATCATAGGCACTAGAGGCATTGGTTAATTGAGACTCAATTGAGTCCATTAGGTCCTTAATGCCTAGAGTAGTATCCAATCACTTCATGTAGTATAGCAATAGAGTCTTCACCTCATCTTCACATTCTTTGACATCCATTAGGAATTTCTCCACTTTATCATGTGTTGATGCACATCTCTCTTGTAGCTCCAACAACCTCTTCTCTACAAACCTTGTTTCAACTTTGTTTTCTACCTATCCTTTTAGACCAGAGGCATACTCCTTAAGAGAATATACTAAAAATTTAAGATTTTCAATAGAAGATAAAGAATTGTCAATTGAAGTAATGGGGGTGGCATCTTGCAAGGTCTTTATTGCTTCATTTATTAGCTTTGTTCCCTTTTGATGAGTTTCAATTAGTTCCTTTCTTCCAAAAGCATGAAAACATCTCCAAGATCCAACTTCTGAATAGGTGAGAAATTCTCCAGATCCACACTTCCTTAATTTATAGGGAGCTACAACAACTAAGGAGGCACATAAGGTTGAAATATTATTTTCCTTGACAAAAGGCCCTTAAGAGGATTGTCGGAGAAATACTCTCTGGAGCGCTTAGATAATTCCATGGTATTTTGTACTTCTCCTTTGTTCTTTCTCTCTTCAGAGTCTTCTTCATTCTTTTCTTTCTCGTCTTCATTGAATGTTTTTTCCTTTTGCTTATCTTCATCCTCCTTGTCATAATATTTCTTATTATCCTTCTCTTTCTCTCCTCGCTCTTCTTGACCTTTCTCATTTTTATTTTCTTCATTTTCCTTTCTTGCATCCTTATCCTATCTACCAGAGTTGTCCTCAGTTCCATCTGCATCATTCTTTTCCTTTTCTTGGTTTGCACCTTTATTTCCATCTTCATCGATGGGCTTATTAGTGTATTCTAGAGGAATAGAATTCTCTGGGGAAGCATGTGTTTCATTAATTGGTGATGGGGAGGACACAACTTCTCTGTATCATCAATCACAATAGTATTTACCATTGGTGTTTCCTCTCCAATACGATCAATTTCACCTTCCTCCTCCAAGACCTCTTTAAATATTGGCATGTTTGAATTAAGAGGAAGATTTTCCTCTGCATTAGTAACCTTTTCCTCTATTCTAGGTGTGGAATCAGGAAACATACCAAATTTTTCAACAATATCTTTTACCTTCTCAATAGTTTCCTGCTTCATCTTTTCAACCTGATCCTTTTCTTTTCCCATAAGAATTGTAACCCATTGCTTAACTTTGAACTCTTTAGTGTATAATTCTATCAATGTAGATTTATCATATTCACATAAGGAGGATCCAATTTCCTCCAAGGCATTAGTTTTCATTTTGTCTTATGTTTCAATGGAATCTCCCCTTCTTTCTATCAAAGCATCCCAAACAATTCTAGGAAGCTTTTTCTTGATATTGCTCATGTAAGCTTCCAAAAAAATAATGTATTTGATATTAGCTTCAATAATTGTGTTCCTATTCATTTCATCAACTTCTTCATACAATTTTGTTGTAGCTTCTAGCATATTATCATAGTATAACATATTGTTAACTAAAACATCTCGTTTCATGGGAGTGTGTGCCCTTATCAAAGGATACTTCTACCTTTTCTTTTTCTTCGAATGGCCTCCCTTTGTCTTCTTCCCTTTCTTCTTCTTAGGTTTTTCATGAACATGTATAGTAAATTCTTCCTTTTCTCTTTTAGTTTCTTCTTCCTAAGATGTGTCTATAATATCCACTTTTTATTTCTTAGCTTCGGTGCTTGCCTCTTGTGAAGCACCTTCACTACTCTCAGTAGCACTGCTTATTTTCTTTCTTGTTAGTTGTTCCTCATGCTCTAATCTTAGCTCAATTTCTTCCTCAACAACTACACTCAAGTTCTTTTCTTTGAAATCTTTTTGTTTCTTTCTCCTTGTAGAGGTAGCAGGGGTTGCTACTAGAGTCACATTCTTCCTCTTACTTGCTCTTGTAGTCTATTCAACTAGAGTAATAATTTCTTCAATCACCAAAGCACTGGCTTCCACCTTCTTTTCTTTACTAATAATAGTAGCAGCTTTAGAGGAATTAGGTAGTGTAGAGGCAGGGATGGAAGTTGTTCTTCCTGATCTCCTGGGTCCGGAGGACTCACCTGTAATACTGGATTCTCTTACTAGTCTCCTTAATCTACTCTTGTATGTATCCTTCCCTTCTAGCCCATTCCTCTATTGTTTTCATTTCTTTTCTCTTGATCTCTAGTTTCTTCAATTCTATGTGCACTTCCAATGATTTTTCCTCATATGTGCCATACCTTTTCCATGAGGAGTCCTTAGGACTCTTGAGCAATATTTCCACATATCCATTAACTTCATCTTCATAAACTTCATAGCCAAGAGGCATAATCCATACCATCCTTGGTTCAACAACCTCAATAATGCATTCATTAGATGTAACAAGAAAATTTATTTCCTTTGTGTATTTGTCCATAAGTTTGTGGGGAATTCTCTCCCTTTCATGCATCTTCTTTTGAAAGACTGTAAATAATTTAGTTACTTAGGCATCATCTTAAGCATGCAATCCACCTAAGTTGTGCATGTAATCTATAATTTGATGTGCCAATGGCCTTCTCATAACCCATTTAACATCCTTTCTTTCAACAAGCTTTCTTATGAAGTAGAACAACAAACATACAACTAGAGTGCCAAAATTAAATGCATACTTATTTTCCCTTTTCATCTTCAAATTTTCAAGAAGATGTTGCTAGAGAAAATCACACAAGTCAAAATCCTTCCCATTGACCACCATTTCATGTGCAACGTTGATAGTTGTGGCTAATCAGCTAAATTTTCTTTGTTTGTGAAATAGATCTTATGACCTATCATCATGGAAGAATATCTCACAGTAGGGTTCCATATAGGTTTAGTTGTTAAGGCTCTTTTTTCATAGGTGGAACTTGTAAGTTCCATAACAACTTCATTCTTAACTGACTTGAGTACTGGTACAGGTTCGGTATCACACAACCCTATAACATCCTTACTTACTTCCTTAGTTATAAGTCTAGGCACATCAGTCCATAGGAACTTTTCATGTAGTCTACTTAGTGCTAAGCTCACATATTTGGCATCAACATCACAACTGTAATTAGGTAACCAATTCCAAAAATCTAGCTTCTTCCTCACTAGGTTAACATATTCTAATTTTACAAGCTGATCATCACTAGTAAGCTCATTAGTCCATAGTTCTTTGATTTTTAGGTGATTATATTCTTCTAGTTTCCCATATATGTATGTCCTAGTACCTTCTATAGGAAAAACCCTAAATGGACTGCTTGAGAAAGAGTCAACATGGTCATTATCAAACACTTTCATTATATATCTCATAAAATTTGGTCTAGGCCTCTCAGTGATGTGAAAAATAGTTGGGGTAGCCATTTTAACCTTAATTCAAGCTCAAATGCTTAACAAAATAGTTCTACTTTAAACCCACAAAGCCTAAAAAGTTGTAAATACCTCTTTATGCACAAAAAGATCTTGAGTTTGAGTACACTGCACTAAATTTTCTTTGAATTGCCTTCAAATCTTCTTCAACTCACTCTAATTTATTTTAATGCACAAATGTGATTTAAATTGACTTAGAATATCACTTTATATCTTTCTGATCTACCCTAATTCCACATTAAATGCATCAAATTTCATAAAGTTGACAAACCTTTTACTGATAAACAATAAACCCTAAAACATTATGCATTTCTTTAGATTTGCACATTTTCTACTGGTTTCTTCTCTGATTGAGTCCGTTTGAGTTGCATTAGAGTTAGAATTCCCAATATTTTTTTATGAAGATGTTTCTGGAGAAAAATGAGTAACTTCAAAATTTGACAAAAATCCTCCGGATCAGGCCTCCCCACTAGAGAGCTTTTGGACCTCCAAAAGTGGCATTTATTCAGACATTAAGTGAGGACTTTGCCTCCCCACTTGTCTTGTATCATCTGTACATTTGTAAGCTTGAATTACAATCACAATGAAGACTGCAACAACATTGTTGAACAAAAACATCATTCTATCACTTCCATAAGCATCTACATCAGCTGTCATAGCTACTAGCCAACAAACATTGACTAGCATCAGGCTAAACAATAATGCAGATATGAAAGAGAATAAATCAACAACATATCGATCTTTCACAATAGAAACATTTTTACCCAAGGGACCATCAATGCTTTCAATCACCATTCCCTCATGTTGTACTATGGGTGCATCCCGTGACATCTGACCCTGATTAGCTACTTCAAGTTCATGTCTAGAACCACCTGAACTGACAGACATGAGAGTCAAATATTTACTTGCATTAATCACCGTCTTTACTTTCCCTGTGTTAGTAAAAGAATGATCAGTCTTAATCCTATGAGAATGTACAATATATTGAATGCCATCTTTAAACAAATGATAATGATTCTTTTCCCTATAGAAAATAGCTTTTCGATCATATAGATAAGGGCTACCCAGCACTATCCCACAGATATCTAGTGGAACCACATCAAATTGTACTTCATCCACAAACTTACTAGTGATTGCAAATTTTAAAGTGCATTGTCTTGTTACTTGCAATTTATCATTCTCGCAAATCCAGCCTAGCGGATAAGGTTTCTTATGTTGTGTAGTTTTCAATCCCACGTTTCTTACAACATCTTCAAAAATTAAGTTAACTTGAGAACCACTATCTATGAGTGCATCAAGTTTCACATTCTTAGCAATAACCCTTATGTGAAAAAGTTCATTCCTTTTCTTATCATCAGAGACTTCATTAACTTTAGGTGTAGAAGCACAACTATCAAAGGAAACACTGGCAATAGGAGCTTTACCTTTCAAACCCATAGTTGTTATCTTAGTTTCATCATCAGTATTGGATCCAAGATCCATAACAACATTTGTGTCTTTCTCCTTACCTTTATGTTTCTGATTTTGTTTCTGAGCCCACTTAGGCTTCAATTCAGGATGCAACTTCCAACAATGATCTTCATCATGACCCTTCCTGTCACAATGAGAGCAAGAAAGCTTGTCATCCTTCTTAACTGTAGCTATCTTCTTTCCTTTCCCTGTCTCTGCAACTTTAGATGATTTCTTTACAGAGTTATCATTATCAAACTTATCAATAAAAGAACCCTTTCCTCTTGACTCTAAATGTGTAGCTTGGACACAAACTTCATCCAAATTACTAGGGTTCAAGACCAAAATAGAATGTCTGAGATATGAGTGAAGACCTCCTATGTACTTTAGCAAAGTATCCTGGGTGTACAAAGGTACATTTAATGCAATAGCCCTTTTATGAAACTCGTGGGTGTAATCTTGAATAGACTGTCCTTTCCCTTGCCTAAAAGTTTGCCAGTTCATCATTAACTATTGCATATGGCCTAGGGGATAAAATTGCTTTTTAAGAGCATTACCAAATTCTGACCAAGACAAATTGACTCTACCATGCTATGAAATTTCTGCTCTAGTCCTACTCTCCCACCAAGTGAGAGCTGAACCTCCCAATCGAAGAGTAGCTAACTGGATCCTAGAAGCATCATCAAAGAGGCTTTGGACTCTACAATAGACTTCTACTTGCTGAATCCAATCATCTAGTTTTTCAGCATCTAATTCACCACAATACTTAGGTAGTTCAAATTTTACATCCAATTTAATCTTAGGCTTATTTACACCCTTAAAAGGATTAGTAGAGATAGAATGTGTAGAAGAAGGAGAAGGGGGAGAAGAAGGAGTAGACAAAGGAGATTTTGGGGGTTCATCACCACCTCCAGGTCACTTCTTCTTGCCTTTACAGTCTCCATGATCTTCTTGCTTCAATGCATTATCTTCTTCAAGTTTCACGTGTTCTTCCCTTTCTTTGAGTAGCATTTCCAATGCAGCTCTCATTTGCCAGAAGGCTCTTCGAAATTCTTGCTCACTGAGTTCTTCAGGTACCTCCATTCCAGACACAGACATTTTTGGAAAAGTTCTTCATTTCCCGATCTCAGGATTATATTCCTCAAGCTTGCCTTTTCCCTTCTGAATCCTGGATCTTGTTAGCATTCAAAACCAACTGCAATAATAGTCACCAAATGCTCTGATACCAAACTTGATCTGATTTAGGATCTAGACTAATTGCATAATTGAATGCTTAACTTAAACAATTTAATGGAAACTCAAAAACTAGTGTACATTATTTAAATTATGCTTAAAATTAAGGTGATAACCAGAATGTGAGAGAGAAGAAGAGAGAAAGTGCAAACAATTTGATAACGGAGTTTGCCACAATCGTGACTACGTCTCCGGGTCCGCTCCAATAGAGTGAGACCGATCTAATTAATCCTCCAGAAACCCGATTACAATCTCTGGCATAGCCTCCCCTTGGATTACAAAGAAATCTGAAAATGGACTTCCAAAGTGCGTGAGAACAAGCTTCTCCAAAAGCACAAAGTTACAATAAGATTTCTCCAAGGAAGAAAAATCCCAACTCTCCACCTACAAAAATCACCTCCAAAATTCCTTACAAAAATAATTAGCTAAAACACTCTTACAAACTCTCACCCATTTACCCCTTTTTATACACCAATTTTACTCAATTTGGTGTATAACAACTTGATTTACAATCTCCCAAAATTTACATGTAAATCCAAAAGAAATCCCTTCGTTACATAATAAAATCTCTTCAAGATAAATAATAAAGGGCCCTTATAATTTTGGGCTTACAAAGGAAAATAATAATTCCTATAATTTTTTTTTGATAACTCTTATGGGATTATTTATATATTTTTAAGAAGATCTTTTAAATTTTATCCCTTAAAAATAATCCCATTGCTATCTTATAGGATTCTATCCCTTTTGAATAGGGGTAATAATAATTAAAAAATGGTTTAAAATCCCTTAAAAATAAGGATTCCATGAAAATAGGTTTTTAAAACAAAACTCATGGCTTTAAAATAGGGTGGCTTAAATATAGGAGAGCCCACGTTTATTAAAAGAATGTGGCATTTTTTATTTTTTTTATTTGTTTTATATATTTTATTATTTTTATTATTTTTATAAAAATAATATGTCATCTTTTGCCAATAATGGCTTGCCACATGGAGTGGTGAGATGATGCCATATCAAAATTTCATTCGCCGGTCAAAGACTTTGGAGTGATGTGTCCGCTAACTGGATTGATGATGTGGCGTTGACTGAACTGCCACATGTCCACACATGATTGGTCAATTTTGACTTCTCGTAACTTGGGCAAACGAACTCCAATTTTGATGAAATGAACGTCATTGGAAAGCTTGCGATGAGCTCTTTGCATTGACACTAGTCTTGACCACTTTTGACAACTTTGATTTTTTGACCTTTTTCTGACTTGGGTCTTTGAGTTGATTGAAGGTTTGACTGAGTGTATCTCGAGCACCGTAGCTCCGATTGACTCCATTTGAGTTGCATTAGAGTCAGAATTCCCAATATTTTTTGATGAAGATGTTTCTGGAGAAAAATGAGGAACTTCAAAATTTGACAAAAATCCTCCGAATCAATGTTATTTTGCACCTGATATCTTTGTGTCACTCCTTGACACCTCATACTTCTAGGGGGTTGTTTAATTTTTCTATTATTGCTCCCCTTAAGCCCATGCCTAGGTTTAATTTTCAAGAGAATTATTTGCATTAGAGGGAGGTACAAATTCATTTGTAGTTGTATATTCTACTTTGTTCTCAAGATCTTTATTTCTCCAAATATTTTCCATTTCCTTCATTACTTCAATGGGATCAATTTTCATCATAGGTTCATCTCTCTTTTTTAGATTAGTATATCTTCCATTCTTACTTTTGCAAAAAAATTGAAATGTGTCCAGGTTTGTTGCAACTATAGCACACAACATTTTTCTAACCAAACTAACCTTTATTCAATTTAGATATAAACTAGTTAGCTTTGTGTCCAAATACATTACATGTATAGCAGTAACCATTGAAAGATTGAATCATTCTACCAACATTATATCTATTCATCATTTGAGATTTGTAATCAATAGCTCTATGTCCAAATTTCTTTCATGAAAAACATTGTTCGAAGAAGGATCTGACATTTTGATTCATTCCACTTCTACATTCTATTGCCTTATGTCCAAATTTATTACATGAAAAACATATACCATTAAAATATTGGTACCTATGAGCATTTGGTTGCCTAATATGGGGTCTTATAGCATTGCTTCTTTGATTTCCGATTCAAGTCTATCATTTCCTTGAGTCTTTTCTTGATTATCAACCTTGTTTGGGGTCTAGTTAGCCTTTGAGCTTTCTCCTTCTTTAAGTTCCAAACCTCCTTTATTTTTAGATGGTTTCTGCCCTGCAATTAGTTCATCAAGCATTGTAAAACTCTTTTTAAATTTTCCCTCATGAACTCTTGCTTTTTCCAAATCTGATCTCAAAGTCACCACTTCTTGTTCAAGTCTTTTGCATTCACCAGTCTTTCTTTTTACCATTGCATTTATACATTCTTCAATTCTTTTCTTTTCTTCCATTTGCACATGTAGTTTGATGATATCTTCATTTGCTTGCCTCAATTGTTCATTGACTTCCTTATGTCTTTCTCTGAATAAAATTTCTTGATTTTTTCTCTCAATTTTTTGATGCATTCATTTACTTCCTTTAGATTTTCCTTTAGATATTTGTTTTCGCCTTCAACTTTGTCAAGATCTTCAAGAGTAGCTTTAATAAGTTCTTCTTTGTGAATCATGCAACCATATTCTATGTATTCAATGGCATAAATTTATTCTAGAGGAGTAGGATGCTTTATGTCAACCATGTGTTCAACCTCTAAGATCTTCCTCAAGATGTTAGGCTTCTTAGAAGGAACCTTTCTCTGATACCAATTTTTGAATACCTAGAATACTGAGGGGGGGTGAATCAATATTCCATTAAACCATTTGATCACAATCCATCCAATTAACAAAACACATCCAACAATAACAATGAATGAAATCATGAAATAATCACAAGATCACATGACACATGAACACTAGTATTTTTGTTTGGAAGACCTAAAGAGGGAAAAACCACAGTGAGGATTAGCTCACAATATATCATAACCAGTTATAAGATATTACAAAAGGCTCATTATCAAGACACATTGTCAAATAGGGCTCACAAGTTCCATGAAAAAGAAAGATAATAGAATAGCCACATGACCAGGATGTGAACTAATACAAAATTCACCTTCCTTGTGATGGATTCAGTTCCCTTGAAGCTCAATATACTGAATCTATGAACTTTTTTCAAATACAAAATACAAAACACTGTTATCCTTTATAGTTGCTCAATATTCACAATATATTTGCTGCTATTTCGATCATACACTTACAAAATCACATACTCACATCTCATCACACATCTACAACCACAAAAATGTCTTATATATATACCCAATTCATTCACATAGATCAATTAGGTCAACCTATTTAGATTTAGCCCTATATTAAATCAAAATTGTCTTGTCAGCTCCACACTTGTACCAAAATATCTTCGAGTTTGAACCAAACATGCAATAATTGATTTAGATCAGTATGGACCTGAAATATATCTCACTAACATCCACATTACATATTTAATCACTACAACACACATCAAGCATTATGTCAGCCAAAAAATAGACCTAATCAAAAAAAATGCTAACTGATCAACACCAACAATCAATCTAACCACATAATCGCAGGCCATCTGGAATATACAATGTGCTGACACCTATAAGCAATCTCCCAAAATTGTAAATTCTTATTCTTATCATTAGGGGAACGCAAACCTGTTTAGACATACCCACTTGTATTGTACATAGCCAAAATTGTATGCCAAACTACTGTCACTTATATCTTTCAAACTATACATCCAAAGCAATTGAAATTTTGAACACACGTGAATTATAGTCAAGAATAACATATTATCACTACATTAGTAGATCTTATCATATGAGCGAATGTAAACCAAAATACCGGTTACCGAATCACCTTTGTTCACTGGATTAGTGTAGATATTAACAATCAATGTTGACATTGATAACAATTCATTAAGGAGTTCCTTCTTCATTCTTTCAACACTTAGGTGACATACAGATCATGTAACACTAGTGGTGGTTGGTGTGTCACTTGCATAGTGGAGGTTGGGAAACTATTAATGATGGTAACAATTTGTATACTACAATGCTAGACACTAGTAGTTAACCCATGAACTACACTAATTACTAGAGGTTAGTTATTTTTTAAAATTCTTTGTACCATACACTTGCATAGGGATTGTATTTCCTTTCTAAGTAATTTTTTCCCAACTTTACCTACACCAAAGTGGATAATTTTATATGGAAATAGGGTTTTGGGGCATTTCAAATGCCTTGGTGGGTTTTTTAGCTTGAAGATACCCTAAAAATCGCTATTTAAGTAATGTCACACAATCAAACCTCCATTTGTAAAGTAGCTTTATAAACTCCAATTTTGGAAAAATGGAATCTAATCTTGAATTTTTCAAGTCTCTTGGACACTATGGAACAACTAAAACTTAAAACCCTAGATGTTTACTTTTTTTGTCAAACCATTTCCATTCTCTAGATCATCCAAGGATGCAAGATAAGATCGTACTAATATTTAGGAAAATATATATGAAATTTAATTACCCCCATTAATCTCTGAAATAATAGAAACTAAAAGATACACCTTAACACTAAGGATTTGATAACATGTTATAATTTATAAAATAGATATTAATTCATAATATATTGAAAGGATTAACTATAATGAAATTGCAAATATAAATTATCAAAGATCAAAATAGCATCATTGAGTTGGTTTTGGAAAGCATGTAAATGCTCAAGAGACATAGATCTATAATAAGTAAAATAACATGTAATATAAAGCTAACACATATTTAATCAATTATATATACATTTAATATTTTTGAATGGTTTAGGAGGATTTGGATTAGGGAGAGACATGCTTGGATTCATTTGTTTTTTGCCATTTTTTCAATCCTTGTCACTTTGTGGCTTCAGTGCGAGAAAACCTTTAATCTTCTACATTTATTGCAAGTTTTTTTGCTAGTCTCTTTTATGGCCTCAAGCTATTTCAATCTAGCAGTTCATGTTGGTATTAATTTTTTCACAACTTTGAGTAATGACACCACTAAAAAAGTGCCCACAAAAAAATTATTCGAAGGGTTTTACATGAGGTAAGCACTCTAACTCTAACAAATATAATTTTACCCATCCCAAAATTTGACAATGCATACAAATGGTTAGACCAGTTTACATTCATAGAGTATTTGGTGGGAGAACTCCGCTAGAAAGCATACTTCGTCAATGGATTAACAAATATTGGACCTTGCTGTTGAAACATTCCTATCATTCACAACCACCTAAGATAGATTGTTTATTTTGTTTAATTTTTTATTGTCTATTAGTGTAAAATAGGATATGGTTGCATATTTGGTTACATGGTTGAACCTGTAAGTGTTATTTTAAAACACACGGTTCATCAATATTAAAAAATATTATAATATTTTTTCTCTGATATGGTATCAAAGCATAACAATCACTGTGTGCCTATTAATTTTTTTATTTGAACACCCTCACAAATGATGTTGTGGTTGGGAGTGTAAAGGTTGTAGGCGATAACACCCAGTCAAATACTCTTAAGGATTTTCTAAGTCGCCTCAAATTCTGGGCATATGGCAAATTCAGCGACGGAAAATTCACCACCATGACAATTCACCGCGCAAAAAAATAATTGTTTGGATTTTTGGAGGTTTCTATGGCCGTGAATTGCTGGTGGCGGTGAATTTTCCCACAATGAATTATTCATGGTGAATTTTCCATTGATAAATTGCTGACAGTGAATTTTCCTAGAGCCCAAGTTCTGATATTTAAGAGCCCACCAGTATTTATCGTTGCTCGCATATCATGCTCCAGTGAAATATCTAGTAATGTTTACAAGCGTCGTGTGAGAGATCTTGGTGTTGCTCATGAGAGATTCTTGTCATAATTATTGATTTGCTGCATGTAAAAGGCTGACATTGTTAATACCTGATCCTTGTCGATGATCGATGGTGTCTACGAGATCGACTTGCAGGAAGCAATGAGAATCGTTTCATTGAAAAATCTTGTGTGCAGAGCTACAGTTTGAGTTTCCCAGTGACATCTGCATTTCCAAGATAAGGACGCCTAGATTGCTTCCCTTTCTCTACAGTCGAAGTCATCTGGCAGATCATTGCAGGGGGCGAATTCTATAACAACGGGAAAGTTGTTGAGTTTGGTTGAGCTATAATTGTGACTCAGGATGACATCCATACATATCAAGCTTTAGATTTTAATCAGCTTATCTTCAGACTCCTGCTACGTCGAAGAATCCATGCTCGAGGGAGGTAATTAAGAGCACTTGTAAGTAAGCAAGTAGGAAGATGTCACTTGAGCTAAAATAACTGTGCCGCACCAGATCACATTTTTCACAAATTCTATTTTTGCTTTACAATCTAGGCAGTCTTATCCCGAGGCTATTGCTTCCATAGATACAAAATTTATGAAGCATTTTATGGAATCATCTATGTGTGCTTAGAGCTAAAACTAGCTATGCCGCGTTCACTGAATATATTTTGCTTAAAACTCTGAACTATTGCAGAGCCATTCTTGAAGGTTTTTCAACTGACCTTTATTTTTAAAATGTTAATTTTATTTCTAAAGTATCCTCTCCTTTGTGACAAAATGTTGATATGAGTGATGAGAAATAGGAAAAGAAAACACTTTATTTCCCTAACAAAATGACAGGAAGTTCTCCTAATTTCTTCTCCTGAATTCTCATTTACTATGTGGAATAATTACTCTATTTGGAAGACCAAATTCAAAACTCAACTTAAGTTTGAAGAAGTTTGGAATATGGTTAGTGGCAGCACAACACAACATCCAAGTGATGCTAATGAGCAGAAGAAAATTGATCGAGATGACAGAAAGGCCAAATTGATCACCATGTTCAACATGTCTGATGCAGTTCAACCTATTATTTGAGACTCATCTACAACCAAAGATGCTTGGGACAAGCTACAAACAGTGTATGAGGTGAAGAATTAGAATCAAATCCTGAATTTGTAGAGTCATCTACATAGCCTAAAGATGATGAATTATGGAGAATAGTTAGAATCCTTTCTCAAAAGGATTGTTGAGTTGAGAGCTTCGTTACAAGTGTTGGGAGAAACTATTGAAGATGTAGTTTTAGTGCCTATTGTTCTATGGGCACTACCTTCCACATACAAAGTGTTTGTGACAACTTTGAATGTCATAGAACAAACACCCACTTTTGAGAAGCTTGTAAACCTACTTCATGAAGAGAAGTCTCTAAGCCAATATCATGGTGAGGAGGATCATGTCATGACCACACATCATAAAGGAAAGAAGCCTATGAAGCAATTTGGTCGACTTCCCAAATCTAGTGATTCATCTCGATTTCAAAAAAAGTGTCCAATTTGTGAAAGGATTGGACATGATGTAAAAATTTGTTGGTACAACTCCTTGGTGAAAGTATCATCCAACACTAACCACATCCAAAGAAATAATTTCAAAGTGACAATAGATGATGGGAGTAGAAGAACAAACAAAAAGAACATGGTAATGTTGCTAAAGAAGCAGACTCTCCAGAAGAGGAATACATGTTTTCAGCTCACACTTCAAAAGATAGTTCACAATCAACCTCAATTTGGTATATCGACTCAGGTGCTACAAAGCACATGACTAGCTAGAAGGAGTGGTTTCTCACATTGCAACTCCATCATGGTAAAGTATCTCTTGAAGGTGATACCACCTATGACATCCAAGGTATTGGTGATATCTCCTTGCAGTTTGGAATTCATCGTTGTAAACACACTGAAGTTTTGTATGTGCTAGGACTAACCAAAGATCACCTATCTTTTAATCAATTTCTTGATCATGACCTAAGGATTAAATTTGATAAAAACTAGGAAAAAAAGGTATGTCTCATTCGAGATAAGTCTAAGGGTGCAAAGATTGTTGCAAGTACTACAAAAGTTGATAAAAATGTTTAGGCTTGATACAATTACCAATAATCAAGCCTTAGTGACTAAGGATAATGATCTTGCTATGCTATGGAATCGTCAATTTGGTCATTTAAGCACTAGCTACTTGCTAATGTCACTTAATAAGAAAAAAATGGTCAAAGGGTTACCCTCACTTGAGAAGTTGAGTGTCATTTGTTCTAGTTGTCTTGCTAGAAAGCAACATAGAGCACCCTTCTATCCTAGTGAGCATCATGCAAGCCAACATTTGTAGCTAGTGTGTACTAATCTATACAGGCCCATGACACCTAGTCACAATGGTTTTAGGTATTTTCAACCCTTTTTTTATGATCACACAAGAAAAATGTGGGTATATTACTTGAAGAGTAAAGATGAAGCCTTTTCCTTCTTCAAAGAGTTTCACATTCTTGTGGAGAAAGATACAAATCATCCAATTTGTGTCTTTCGCTCAGATCGAGGGGAGAATGCACCAACATAGAATTCTCCACCTACTTTAAGGAAAATGTAATTTGGAATCAACTAACTATATCATACACACCTTAGAAAAATGACATTGTTGAATGGAGAAATCACATCATCATGGAGATGGTTCAAAGCATGCTGAAGGGTTATCACTTAGGACATGCATATTGGGCTAAAGTTCTCTATACAACAATTTATCTTCTGAATCATGCACCAACCAAAGAACTTGATGGCATCACACTAGAAGAAGTATGGATAGGGATAAAGCTATCTATTTCTCATCTTAGTGTATTTGGTTGCACAACATACATGCACATTCCTAAGCAACAAAGAAATAAACTTGATGAAAAATCTATGAAATGTATTCTTCTTGGTTATAGTAATGAGTCTAAGGCATATCATCTTATGATCCTATCACTAAGAAGATATATATCAAAAGAGATGTATTTTTTTATCAGAAGAGTGATTCAAGTTCACCTTCCACATCATCACCTGCTCCAAATAGTGCTCCAATATTCAACATGGATGGGAAAAATAATGGGGATGTTGATAATCAATCTAATTCAACACCCAAAAATGTTATAGGACCTTTTCCTAAGTGGTATGTACTAGTACCATTTGTGATACAAAGCTAGATGGAGTCCCAAACACTTCCACTTCAAAACCAAGGACTCACAGCATGGCTCCCAATGAGGTAAATCTAGCACTAATGATTTTAGTTGTTGATAATTTTGAACCATATAATTTTCAAGAAGCACTAGAATCAAAACCTTGGAATGAGGCTATGGATGCAGAGTATCAATCCCTAATGAAAATCAAGAGTTGGAAGCCTGTTGATCTACCACCCGACAATAAATAAATTGGATGTAAATGGATATTCAAAACTAAGTTTAAGGAAAAATCTAGTATAGATAAATATAAGGCTAGGCTTGTAGCTAAAGGTTATGCTTAGAAAGAAGGGATTGACTATGAGGAAACATTCACTCCCACAAAAATATTAAAACCATTAGAATTCCTTTTGCTTTAGCTGCACAATTTGGATGGAAATTGTATCAAATGGATGTAAAAAGTGAATTTATCAATGGAGATCTTAAGGAGGAGGTATATATGACCCAACGAGGGATAAATTGCACCTAGTAAAGAAGAAAAGGTATGCAAACTTGTTAAGTCCCTATATGGTTTGAAAAAAGCTCCTAGAGGTTAGTATAAAAATTGATGACCATTTGCTACAACTTGGTTTCAATATGCGTCCATATGATCCAAATCTCTACCTCAAGATTGAAAAGGGGGGAGTTTGTGATAATTAATGTATATGTTTATGACCTAGTTATCATAGGCAGCTTAGAAGCAATGGTTGAGACAACCAAAATTGATCTCAAGAAGGCATTTGATATGACAGGTTCTTAGGCTATTGCACTATTGTCTAGGCTTAGAGGTATGGAAAACTAATCACCATATCTTTTTATATCAAAGAATATATTCCAATACATTGCTCGAGAAGTTTAAAATTGTGGATTCCAAACCCATGTCTACACCTATAAAATCGGGTTTGCAGTTTTCTTGTCTGATCCATCTCCTCAAGTGAATGCAACTCTCTATCAACAAATGATTGGAGGTTTGATTTACTTAACTTAAACTAGACCAGGTATTAGTTTTTTTGTTAATTATCTTTCAAGATTCATGCAAGAACCAAATATGTTTCATTGGAAAGAAGCCAAAAGGGTCTGAAGGTATAGACATGGTACAATGAATCATGGTCTGGAATATAAAAGGAATCCTCAATTCTTCTTGATAGGATTTAAAAATGCAGATTATGTAGGTTTTGTTGATGATTGAAAATATACATTTGGATTTGTTTTCTTCTTAGTATCAGGTCTTATTTCTTGTGGAAGTAAGAAATAAGCCACAATTTCTTATTCCTCGACATAAGCAGAATATGGTACAACAATTGCAACAGTTTGTGAAGCAGTTTAGCTATCTCGCATATTAGAAGGATTAGGAGTACCTCAAAATCAACCCACAATCATCTATTGTGACAATCAAAGTGTTCTCAATCTTGTTCATAATTTAGTGTTTCATTAATGAACTAAGCCTATTGAAGTTGATTGTCACTTCATATGAGAACATGTTCAACAAGACAACATTCAACTTCAATTATACTCAACACATGAACATGCTGATATCTTCACCAAGCCTCTTGCATGTGTCACGTTTGGATCATTTCAAGATTATCTTATTAGTAATTTAAAACAATGATGTAATAAGGGAGGATGTTGGAATATTCCATGATTCATACACCAACTAGGATAGATTTTTTATTTTATTTAATTTTTTATCAAGTATATTAGTCTAACATAGGATATGGTTGCATATTTGGTTACATGGTTGAACCCATAAGTGCTATTTTAAATCACATGGTTCATCTAGATTTTCCTATATATTTATAGACTCCACTAGAGAAATATAATGAGATTTTTTTTTTTTTTTTCTTTGATACTTGCATGGGGTCTGACTTGATGATGTTCAAAACCTTATCAAAGGGTTCTTTCTTTTTTTCTTTGCCAAGGTCAGCTAGACTAAGGCCATTCTCAAGCATGAATTATGGTATGTTTGTGCATATATCTTAGTATTTCAATTGTGAATACATTATTTTTTTAGTTATTATAGTTCCTTCATCTCCCTCTTCCTTCAAGGGTTACTCACCTTTGCATGGGCATCATCATGGTTGTAGCCTCTCTACTTGAGTTGACCAAGAGAATTGTGTTAGGAAAAATGATGTCTCAACCTTTCAATTATAAAAATTTATTGTATTTGAGTGTGAGGGATATAGGGGGTACCCCCTTGTGGGATTCAAGGTCCCATCTCCCTTGTGGACAAGTTTGGGGGTTGCATGCCCTGATGGAGCCCCAAAATGCCATATTATATATATATATAGTAGATTTAGATCATTCATCATTAGGTCATATATATGATGGTGGAGATTATTTTGTCTTTGCTTTCCCTAGAAGGAAACCCTATTTTAAGAGGGAATTTTACTATGGTTGTGTATTGCACTATTGTAGTGTGTGAGAGTCAAATACCTATTGAGTTACATCTGGATCTCTAGTTGGTGATAATCATATAAAAGCTTTCTTTGTAAGTATATATTGCAATCTCATTGATTTTTGAATAATATATTGGGTGGATTTTGGAGTGTGGGATTTTTCTCCCCAAAGGGTTTCCCCACTAAATTACAGTGTTGTGGCATGCATGATATATATGTTCATTTATGTTTAAGTTTCGGTTACTATTAAAAATATCTGAATTTTTTTTGCATAAACATCATCTTAATATTAGTGTAGGAAGTTGTTCCACTACCTTAGCTTTCACAAAAATTGATCCCATGCTTCTCCCCCAACTATAAGAAGTAATCATGGTTAGTGAGCCTATTCATAATGCACTTGTTGATGCTTCATCTCTCCACCACCTGCAAGACGAACTTATGCATAGCTTATTAGAGGTTCTTGCAACTGGTTGGTTCTAGGAAATTCCCTCGGTTGGCTCTTTCCATTTCACCTACTCATGCTACTAAAGAAGAATATAAGGGTAAAGAAAACAATGGGTAGGACCCTTCTATGGATACTCCAAACACAATTGATGTATGTGGTAAATTAGATGACCAATATCCTCTTCCTAGCCACATTGCTATTTCTCTCACCACCTAGTGACTTTGTTTATGTTTATATGCTCTAGGATATTTCCCTATATGGGATTTAGGGGTGTGACTATTTCCACACACTATTTTTGTAACTATGTGTACAACTATTTTTTAAATTGTAATATAAACACTTATTCATGAAAAATGTGTATTAGAATGAAAAAGAAATAGCCATAATATAGCCTTATAGTTTCAAAATATAATGAAGATGAGTAAAAGGCAAAAACAAAAAATAAGGGATTTCCATCTAAGTTTCCAAATCCAAGAGGAAAATGAAAAAGAAAAATCTCATGAAAGAAGGAGAATATGATTGAAATCATTATCCTATCCTACATAAGTAATAAAAACAAAATATATTAGTAAAGTTAATAAATAGGTACAATATCATACTTATGAAAGAATATATCCAAGGTGAATAAAATATTAAATTAATAGGTAATAGATATTTGTCTCTATAGGATCAACAATTGTATCATAGAAATCTATGTCCTTAGAGGAATATCATATATAATGCTATATTTCATAATAGATGATGCTAATATATGATCATAACGTAATGACTTTATGAACCAATGTAGCATATAAAGGTGTATGCACTTTCATTTGTGATGTTCTGGAATAGATGTATTATTGTTTCTACATGAGAATGTGTAGTTTATGATATACCTATAACAAGTCTCACTTGTATTTATTTAGATACCCTTGGTTATATTATAACACTCATTGAGATTCTAGTGTCAACCATCATGATACCACATATTTATGCTCACTTCCATATATATATCCTTAATTGTTAGTGTGTTTTATATCTTCATGTATTTTTCCCTCTAACAAAGAAGAAACAATCCTTCCATTGACATCTATTAGTCTTCTACTATTTGAAGTGATAACAATGCCAATCTTCAAAATTTTGTCATATGAATCAATAAAAAAAACTCATTCCATTCACTATAAACTTACACTAATTTTTTCTCCTATAATTAAAAAATATTCCTCATATTAAGTAGGAACTCCTTGTTGGTGATTTGACTTGTAGACCCCAATCTTTTATTTAGGTTGGGCAATTGAGGACTAATTGCTAATGTGGGTAAGATCTCTTTCACTTCTAGATCTGTAACACCAAGGGGGGTTTCCCTAAGGTTTTGGGTTGATGATTAAAGTATGATTGAACACTTTCTTATAACAAACTATACCATTGCACAATGTATCCCAATACTAGTGTCAAAATATACCTATATGCTAGTTTGGAAATGTAAGAAAATTAACACCTTAATAAACATATAATTTACCATGTTGATGTATGAGAATTTGTTTTGTGATAACCCCTTAGATGTTATAGATATTCAAACATGGCAGTAGAACACAAAAACTAATGAAAATAAAATATTTTTAAGTTGATGTTTTATAGTTGTTTTGACAATGGTGGGGAGAGAAAACCTATAATAGATTAGTGTCTTCATCCAATTAGGTTACAAAGTCCTTTAATCTAGACTCAAACATGTAATAATTGAAACTAAGGTGATTCATTAATGAATACACCACAAAATAATAGGTATTCTAGAATCCACACAAAATTTAAGATCTACACATACATCTAGAAAAACCAGAGATAGTTGGAGAATGCTAAATGAATCAACTTAGTAATTCGTGCACACACTCATATACTTTCTTTATTGTTCTAAAAAGATATCTTGCAAAATATTTACAATAAATTTATAGACATTTGGTTGGTTAACTAATCAAGGGCACATTAAGAAATGGACACCATGCACAAAGAGACACTCAATAAAGGTTGAATATTACTTTAATCACCCAATATACAATAGTTACAAATGTTATTACAAATTTGGGAGTGGAACTTGATCATTAGAACACAAAATATCTTTACTCAGAGCTGGAACAATGAACCCTCTAGTTCTACTATGTGAGTTCTTTTGTTTGCTATCTCCTCTCCAAAAAATGTTATCCTTCATCCTCCTCTTGAAATGATGATAGAGGTAGATATATCAATGATTGGAAGGTGTGTGGAATGTTAGAAGGCCATGCTATATAAAGAAGCCTAAGTGTGAGCCCAATCAACACCCAAGAAAAAGTGTCCCCTACAACTCGATCTAGTTGCTAGAATCAAGTACAAAGCATTCTTCTTATTCCCATCATATTTTTGCATTTATGATTCATGGGTTTGAGTGTGAGATTGAGTGAAATTTTCCATAAAATCTATTGAAATCATGTCTTTTGGGGGGGGATGTGCAAGAAGTTGTGTCCACAAAATATTCAAAAAGTGGAAATGTTTTTCCCAATTTTTAGAATTTGTCACACTTTGACTGAAAATTTGAAGCCCTTACATATTGAATCTTAAAAAAGTTTAGTGATATGAAATTTAGTATTTTGAGTCTAGTTTCCAATATGTAATTTACTCTAATACCTAGATGATACAAATTAATTTTTAATAGGTATGTATAAAAGCCACTTTTCAAAAGTCACTTTTTTAGGACCATATCATGCACATGTACGAACACCATAATTTGACCTAAATAAAATTATTTTTATAATTCATTTTGGGGAAAGATGTGCAACAAACTGAAGATTGATGAAGATATTTTTTATATATATTTATCAATTATTTATTGGCCCTAATTGTTGTTTTTCAAAACCATCATGTTCCAACACCCTAATTTAACCTAAACTAACCTCTTTTGAATTTTTTATTTTATAGAGAATTGTTTGTAGATTGATGTCATGTAATATTTTTCACAAAAAAATTAATATAGTTGGGTTTATAAATTTTGTTACGAAAGCCTCTAGTTTTGTACACTCTTCTCCTCATATGATGGGATAATGTGGAGCTACAGTTGTTGGGGGAATATGTCAAATTCTAGTTTTTACAATCATCTCTCAATATAATGGGGAAGTTCGTCAAAATTCTATGAGAATTGCAAGCTGATAGTATGTAACATTTGGCTTTAAGAGCCTTGTCTAGCTTTTGAGCATGATAGTTTGATATAGAGTAACATCTGGCTTTTAGAGCCTCAGTCATATTTTGTAACTGATATTATTATATCAATATAAATATACAAGCTTCGCCTTTTGCTTAAAAAAAAGATTAAAAAAAAAAAATGGCTAACATTTCAAGCATGTGAACTAGTTTCCTTAGAAATTAACTGAAAAATAGAAAAATAATCCAATCATTAAAAAAAATTACATATTTGAAAACTATCTACATTGTGATCTATAATGGGTTTTAATTTCATAAACCAATTCTGAAAAAAAAACCATTAGCTATATTGCCAAATTCAGTTATTTCTCTTGACATTACCTTGGTATTTTACTTATAGGTTCAAGGCTAAGGGTTGGGTTACCAAGCCTTTCTCGAGCCTACAACAAAATAAAAAAGTGGGTTGGGATTTCATTTTGTAGAATGGGTACCCATTTAGAAATGAGATCCTGATCTAAGGCTCAGGATCCCATTCTCGTTGGCATTATTTTTGTTGAAACTTCCCCTCTTCGCGGACCCAATTCTTATACTTAACTGAAGGTGTCACTTAAATAAAAAATGTTTTACAGATCATAAATTAGGCATGGGTACTACAATTTATCCTGGATCCATGAAATAACACAATAAATTATTTTAAGGAATGTTCTTGGATCAACGTGTGGGTAGTTGCATAGGTGGTTGAGTTTTAATTATATTGCAAAGGGAGAAAACCTTTTCTTCTAATCCTTTCAGAAAGTCAATGCCCATGTGAACCTTGCAAGAACTTTATCTATAAGTGAACATGAAATAAATAGACCTTCATCTTCTTCGCACAAGTCTTTATTTCTTTTCCTTAGTCATCGAGGCTTAAAACTGTATTTGGAACTTGTCAGAAGTTCTCATAATTTTCAGAACCATTATAGCCTTTGATGCTTCAATTTTTCCCTTCTATGGTAAATCAACCTCCAAGTGAACCTATTGGGAATTGGATGTCCATTAGGCCTTTTTTTAGTTCACATATGTTATTCTACAAACCTTTGTCCTCCTCATTTATGCCTTTGTGAGAATTATACCTAGATATCCTAATATGTGGGAACTTTATTGACAATTGAACTTCATGTACTAGGAAAATAATCGATTCACTTGGATTTACTTACCAACCTTTCCTTTATTTTATTTTTCTTTTCTAGAAAGTCGACCTTCAATTGAACATGCATAAATCTCACTTGTATATGAGCTTTACTCTCTAACAGATTCACTTAGTTGCATCTGAAAATCCATCCTGCATGTGGATCTAGAAGCTGCATTGAGTCTAAGAAGGTCAAGGAATTACTACTAAATTCCACAAATTGGATTTAAAATTGTTTAATCTTGGACTAATGTTATATTTAGTTGTTTTCAATCATTACATAAATTCTACCTCCAATTGCACCAAGTAGACTTAGAATCGACATCTAAACTTATTCCTTAGTACTTTGCATAGATATTACCCACTACTGAATTGCACCTTATGACCAATTAAAAATATTGGATTGGTTTAATTAGAATTTCCCACAAAAAGGCCAATAGTAGGCCAAAACCTTGCAAGTAGACAATATTAGATCAAAAGTTTTCTTGCGTATAACATATCCAATTTTTATCTAGTTTTCCCTAAATTTGAACTAGGGATACCTATTTGGAAGTTCTACAAGATTATAGGATCATAAATTCCCTACACTTAGTCAATTTTTAGGATTTTTTCATTTGGTTACATAGGCTTGAAGAAAGGAATGGGAATAATGACAAAAGGTAAACCATAAACATGATAAACCTAAGTAGATTTTCCCAAATTAGTTATAAATGATGGAAAATGATATAGGGAAAACAAAAGGGAAAGTGCATACCAAAAATAGAGTCAAGGGAAATGATAAACAAATAAATTTGGTGTCAACACTCTCAAAAATCAAATCACTCACATATAATGGGACAAAATCAAACAAAACCTCATCAATAAACATAGGGTGGAGATCAAAATGTAATTTACATTGCTTATGCATCTTCATATATGTTTCTTGTTGCAACATTTCTAGGGTATATGAATGTGGATTATTTTATGGGTAAGTACATGAAA